>PVKS010004666.1:0-91243 GCA_004027875.1 Aplodontia rufa
CTGCTGAGCTCTACTCCACCAAGAGGGACAAAGCAAGGTCACAGTAGAGACCCTGCTGCTGAGTTCTACTCCACCAAGAGGGACAAAGCAAGGTCACAGTAGAGACCCTGCTGAGCTCTACTCCACCAAGAGGGACAAAGCAAGGAACCCAATGGAAAATTAAATAAAATTTATTCTCTCTTTACATTTCTCTGTCTTTCTCTTTTAAGAGGGATGAGGTATGGAGGGGGAGGGTATGGGAGGGAGAGAGAGAATCAGTTGTATTTATTTTTTCATCTGGGTTTTATTTTTGTGATGGTTCGTCATGTATGTGTTGTAGGGTTTGAACCTGGTTCCTTTCACATGCCAGGCAAGAACTGTAACCTCTGAGCCACCACTCTAGCCCCTCCCTCTCTCTTTGAAAATTACAAAGGCCTGGGGGTTGTTGGTGATGTGGCTCAGTTGTTGAGAGCCCCTGGATTCGATACCTGGTACCAAAAAAAAGAAAAAAGAAAAAAAAAACACAAATACAAGAAATGTGAACATCATAACCCAACACTTCCCAAAGGTCTTAGTTCCCCAGCAATTGACCCCAAAACTAGTGAAGCAGATGACATACGAAACAATGAATTCAAAATAATCGTTATAGGAGACCGCAAGATGGCGACTTGAAGACAGATGCCTTCCCCCAGCAGCTCTGAGTCTGGACTGAAAATCCCCGGTTCATTTCCAGATTTTTGAGGCACATTTGGGGGAGTAGCATCTTGAAACCCCAGTCCTAATTTGCTCAGTTGATTTGAGGAGCAGAGACTTGGGAGTAACGAGTGGTTTTCTATTTTTTCTGTCCAGGCTTGGATGCAGCGGGCAGCTGCCACCCGGGAGTTGGGGAGGAGGCTAGCAGCCCTCAATCTCATCCCCACGGAAAAGCCACTGTGCTTTAAATCTAGCGCCACAGCAGTCTCTGTTCACCTGCCACTGTGGCACAGCTGGCTGGCAAGTGGAGTGGTGGAGGATTCCAGCACCCTGCACTCCCCGCAGCCGAGAAGTCACGGTGCTTTAAATTTAGTGCCACTGCGGACTTTGTTGACCTGACACTGGTTCGAGGATGATACGGCAGTGATTGGACCAGCAAACTAGGGGGTTTGAACAGAGCGTGGAGGGAAAAAGGGAATTTATCCATCCCATCTGAGAAGCAGAAATGCAACTTTTTTTGTTTCGAATTACATTCCACCAGAGGGAGGGCTGTGGGCAACAGTGACCGAGGCCACCAGAGGCTGCAGAAGGCGGGGCTGAGAGGAGCCACGGCTGCTGCTCAGAGCTGAATTGACACAGCAATCCTGTGCTCAGGGCTCCAAGCCCATACCTTATAAAAACAACATCAGGATAGCATCAGGCGAGCAAGCACAGCTGCAGCCACCCACCAAGCTCACACTCTGCGGGGGACAAGAGCTGTGCTGGGAATCAGCATGGGAGCCCAGTGGAACTCGCGGCTCAGCGGGAAAGCCAGGTCGCCATTCCGAGCCCCAGGAGACAGCTCTCTCTGGCTTTTATAGCAGCCTAGGATAAGTGCACCAGGAAACTACCACAGTCTTGAGACTCATCCAGGAAAAGAAGGCCTAGGTCAGCCCCAGACTCTACCCTTCTTAGGAGGTCTTCAGTTTGCGGAATAAGGGGGAGCAATTCCCTGCCCTGTCCACTCCTCCTAGCCAGGAGGAGCACGTCTTTTGACACAAGAGACAGTGTGTGCCACTCCCAGCAGAGGGAGAATAGAAATCAGCCAGGCTCCCTGCTCATTAAGCCCTCTGGCTGCAGCTCCCCTGAGAAGCCGGCAAACTTCAGGGCCTTCCAGAATCAATCCTCTTCATTGGAAGCTCCTCCTAGAAATCCCAGGAATCTGAAGACACCCCAGTCCGCTCTGTGAGACCACATAACCACAGACTGAGTGACAGTCAAATCAAAACCCAGAAGCAAAGTGAACTTCTCCTCCCAAAGGCCCCAGAGACGCCCTTACTGGTGTTAGCTCCAAGGTTTCATTAGAAACTTAACTTCATTAAGGGCCAGAGTCACTCTCAATATCTATACTTCCAAGTGTTGCCTGGTACGACTTTTTTTTTTTGCTGCTGTTGCTTGCATGTTCTGGATGTGTACCGTTGTATTAACTGGAAAACGTTACTGGTTCTCCAATATATAAAAAAGTACAGCTGTTCTTTTTCTCCCCATCCTATTAACTTCTAGGGGTGGATATCCCCCTATTCTTCCATATTTTTTTTCTCTTCTTCTTTTAGGGGGAAAAATTAACAATAATATTTCTTCCAGTTATGATACCCTATTTTTAGGTTTCTTTCTCTTTTTCTTTTTCCCCATTTATCATCTCTCTTATTCCCTATTATCCATCCTGTCTAGCCTTGTCCTCATTCTTGAGAAGAAGGATCCTAGTCAGTACATAGAGTATTTGAAATATTTTATGCCTGACAAGCATAATTCACAGGGATAACTTCTTCCCTTTAAGGATCACCCAAACCTTAGTAATAACTCTTTTACCCTTCCTGTATTAGGACACAGCTGTCCTAGCTTTCCTTTGGATCTGTATTTTCTTTTCTACATCTTTCTTTCCTCCTTTATTTTAAATTTAGTAAAAAAATTTTTTAATTTCCCTTTTTTTCCAAAATTTTTCCTCTTAGTAATTTCTTTTTCTTTCTTCAGCAAATTCTTTACCTCCTCCACTTTCTCAATGTACATAACTGATCTACATAATCTCTTGTCTTAATTTCACCAGCATTACCCCCCTTTCTTACTCCAAATTGACTAACTCTCTTCAATCCCCCATTATTAAGGCTGTGTAACTATTACTGCTGCAACCGTTAATCTGAATAACACTTGTTTGTTCTTGAAGTCTGACATATGTAATAGCAATATATGGGTGGGCCATAAATATGGATTATCACTAACTGTAGTTACATAGGCTGAATTCAACAGTCCATTATCATCTGTGCTAAATATCCAATTTACTACTGTTTTGTGAAAGATTTGGTTGTACATATTGACAATTTGCTACTAGCGCAAGAGGTGCTGGAAATCCGAAAAGGTAACAAATAGTTCAGAGTAAAGGGGTTGTCTTTTGAAATCAACTCTCCTAACAAAACCCCAGTTCAAGTAAGGATCTGGACAGATTTCCCTATCTAACAGCTTAGTCCTTAAGGCAGGTGACAGGAAAAAGAACCACCGAATCTTCTATTGCTTCCGCAAAGAGTTCACCTGGCACATAAGAGAGGAGAATCTCTTCAGACATGAGGAATCAAACTCAAAGAGGTTCACAGCAATCCCAAAACTCTCCTTGTAAGGGGGGAATGGCCAGGGACCAGGATGAAAATCTAGAAATCTAGATAGATGAAAATCTATCAATGAGTTGATAACAAAAAGGAACAACGAATTAAAAGAAGAGATAATGAAGGGAATAAAGGAGATAACTCAAGAGTCGAGAAACTCGATCATAAAAGAAATTGATTCCCTCAAAAATGAAGTTACAGACCTAAAATCTGCAGTCAATGACATGAGAGGGACCATGCAAGCAATTCAATAATAGACTAACTTCAGTAGAAAACAGAACCTCTGCTATTGAAGAAAGAACTTCCGACAATGATGACAGGTTGATCAAGCTGGAGTTCACCAACACCAAAAAAGAAAAACAATTAAGAGATCACGACCAGAATTTTCAGAACGTCTGGGATGAAATGAGCAGGAACAATCTGAGAGCAACTGGAATACAGGAAGAAATTGAGACACACACCAATGGTATGAGGAATATTCTCAAAGAGATTGTGAAAGAAAATTTTCTCACATAAAAATAGAATCAGACATGCTCATCCGGGAAGCTTACAGGACACCCAATAGTCCTAATCAAGAGAGAAACTCACCAAGACACATCATATTCAAAATGCACAACAGGGATACCAAGGAAACTATACTAAAAGCAGCAAGGGAGAAACGCCAAATCACATTCAGAGGCAAGCCAATAAGAATTGTCTGTGACATTTCAACCCAGATGCTGGAAGCAAGAAGGTCTTGGAATGATATCTTTCAACGTCTAAAGGACCACAACATGCAACCTAGAATTCTGAAGAAAACTCAGCTTCAAATTTGATGGAGAAATAAAAACTTTTCATGATAAAAGAAAACTGGCAGAATTCATCAACAGAAAACCTGCCCTACAAAGAATTCTCAAGGAAACACTCCAGACAGAAGACCAAGCAATTGATACCCAAAATCCACAAACTGAAAAAATTCAGTGAAAGTATCACCCAGCAATAACCAACCAAGGCAACCACGGAACTAGCTAAATAAGACACAATGGCTACGAATCAATTACACACTTCTATCCTAACACTGAACGTGAATGGTCTATATGCACCACTCAAAAGACACAGACTTGCAGACTGGATCAAAAAACAAAATCCAACCACATGCTGCTTACAAGAAACTCATCTAACAGGCAAAGACATCCGCAGATTAAGGGTGAAAGGATGGAAAAAAATCTACCATGCTTACGGCCCAAGAAAACAAGCCGGTGTTGCTACACTTATATCCGACAAAGTAAATTTCAAACATAAGTCAATCAGAAGAGATAAAGAAGGCTATTACTACTTAGTACTAAAAGGAACCCTTCAACAGGAAGAAATAACCATAGTAAATATTTACCCTCCAAACAGCAATGCACCCAACTACGTGAATAAATTACTTCATGACATCAAACCACTCGTGGAACTCAACACCATAACACTGGGAGACTTCAACACTCCGCTGTCTGTAACATTAGACAGATCATCAAAACAAAAAATCAATAAAGAAATCTCCAGCCTACATAACTCCATAAACCAAATGGACTTAACAGACATATATAGAATTTTCCATCCCAAGTTAGCAGAATACACCTTCTTCTCTGCAGCACATGGATCCTTTTCCAAAATAGATCATATTCTAGTTAATAAAGATAATCTCAGCAAATATAAAAAAGTGGACATCACCCCGTGTGTCCTTTCAGACCACAATGCTATGACCCTAGCAATCAACAGTAATAATCATAACAGAAAGCACACATATTCATGGAGGTTGAACAATACTCTATTAAATGAAGAATGGATCCAAGAAGACATGAGAGTAGAAATCCAAAAATTCTTGGAAGAGAATGAAAATAAAGACATACATATCGAAACCTCTGGGACAGCATGAAAGCTTTCCTAAGGGGAAAATTTATAGCACTGAGTGTCCACATTAAAAATGAAGAAAGATCCCAAATAAATAAGTTTATGCTTCATCTCAAAGCCCTTCGAAAGGAAGAACAATCTAAACCCAAAGCCAGCAGAAGACAGGAAATTATCAAGATCAGAGCTGAAATCAATGAAACTAAGAACAAAAAAAACAATAAAAAGAATTGATGAAACAAAGAGTTGGTACTTTGAAAAAATAAACAAGATAGATAGACCCCTAGCAAATCTAACCAACAGAAGGAGGGAAATGAAGCAAATCAATAAAATCTCCAATGAAAAGGGAGTGATCACCACTGACCCCATGGAAATCCAACAAATTATAAGATCATATTTTGAAACCCTATACTCCTCCAAAATTGATAATTTGGAGGAAATGGATAAATTTCTTGACACATACAACATCCCTAAATTGACTCAGGATGACACTGAATTCCTAAATAGCCCAATCACTGGCACTGAAATCCATATCGCAATTAAAAGTCTACTAAAGAAAAAAAATCCCAGGACCTGATGACTTCCCCGCTGATTTTTACCACACTTTTGAGGAGGAACTAAAACCTCTCCTTATTAAGTTATTTCAAGAAATTATAAAGGAGGGAATGCTCCCATCCTCTTTTTATGAAGCAACCATAACTCTGATACCAAAACCTGACAAGGACACATCAAAAAAAGAAAATTACAGACCAATATCCCTGATGAACTTAGATGCAAAAATCCTTAATAAAGTACCAGCAAACTGAATTCAAAAACTTATAAAGAAGATAATCCATCATGATCATGTGGGCTTCATCCCAGGTATGCAGGGCTGGTTCAACATATGCAAAACAATTAACATAATTCACCACTTAAATAGAATCAAGGACAAAAACCATATGATCATCTCATTGGATGCAGAAAAGGCCTTTGATAAAATCCAGCACCCTTTTATGTTCAAAACTCTAGAGAAGATAGGGCTCAAAGGATCATTTCTGAACTATGTAAAGGCAATATATGCTAAACCTTCAGTTAGTATAATATTAAATAGAGAAAAGCTGAAAGCATTTCCACTACAATCTGGAACAAGACAAGGCTGTCCACTCTCACCACTTTTATTCAATATTGTCCTTGAGACCCTAGCTGGAGCAATCAGGCAAGAGAAAGAAATCAAAGGGATAAAAATAGAAAGAGAGGGGGCTGGATCGGTGGCTCAGAGGTTTCGGTGCTTGCCCTGCAAGCACGAGGACCTGGGTTCAAACCCCAGCACCACGTACACAACTGAGTGTTGGAGCAACTAAGACCATGTGAAAAACTAAATAAAGTTGTTTCTCTCTTTCTCTGTCTCTCTCACTGTCCCTCTCTCTTTAAAAAAAAAAAAAAATAGAAAGAGAGGAAGTCAAACTCTTTTTGCTGATGACATGATCCTGTATCTGGAAGATCCAAAAAACTCCATCAGTAAACTGCTTGAACTCATAAACAGATTTAGCAAAGTGGCAGGATACAAGATCAACAAACTTAAATCAATAGCTTTCCTATACACTAATAATAATAGGACTGATGAAGAAGTCAGGAAATCAGTCCCATTCAAAATATCTTCGAAAAAAAATAAAATACTTCGGAATTAACCTTACAAGGGAAATCAAAGATCTCTTCAACGAAAATTATCGGTCATTGAAGAATGAAATACAAGATGACCTAAGAAGATGGAAAGATGTCCCGTGCTCTTGGTTAGGCAGAATTAACATAATAAAAATGGCCATTCTGCCAAAAGCTTTATACAGATTTAATGCTATCCCCATAAAGATACCTATATGTCATTCTTTACTGACAGAAAAAGAAATTCTCAAATTCATTTGGAACAATAAGATATCTAGAATTGCCAAAACACTACTAAGCAAGAAAGATGAAACAGGCGGTTTCACCATACCAGATGTAAAACTATACTATAGAGCCATAGTAACAAAGACAGATGGTACTGGTATCAAGACAGGAAAGAAGACCAATGGAATAGAATAGAAGACCCTGAAACAAACCCTCAAATCTTTAAACATCTGATTTTTGACAAAGGGGGACAAAATATTACATGGAGAGAGACAGCCTCTTCAACAAATGGTGTTGGACAAACTGGACAGCCACTTGCAGAAAGTTGAAATTAGACCCATATCTTTCTCCTTGCACAAGAAATCAAATCAAAACGCATCAAGGAGCTAGGAATTAAACCAGCTACC
Organism: Aplodontia rufa; assembly: GCA_004027875.1. Classification (NCBI taxonomy): domain Eukaryota; kingdom Metazoa; phylum Chordata; class Mammalia; order Rodentia; family Aplodontiidae; genus Aplodontia; species Aplodontia rufa. The sequence continues at coordinate 7,448 of PVKS010004666.1, forward strand.
TTGCAACCGATGGAAGACAAATTAGGTCCAACACTTCAGCATTTGGGAGTAGGCAAAGACTTTCTCAACATGTCTCCTAAAGTGAAGGAAGTAAAGTAAAAAATCAGTGAATGGGATGCCATAAGGCTAAAAAGCTTTTGTACTGCCAAGGAAACAATCAAAAGAGTCAGGAGATTTCCTACGGAACTGGAGAGAATCATGGGCTATGATTCCTCTGACAGGGGCTTCATATCCAGAATCTACAAAATCCTCAAAAATCTCAACTACAAACACACAAACAACCCAATTAATAAATGGGCCGAAGAGCTAAATAGAAACTTCTTAACAGAGGAGACTGATCAAGCCAATGAATACATGAGAAAGTGCTCTAAATCTCTAGTAATTAGAGAAATGCAAATGAAAAATACAGTAAGATATCACCTTACGCCAGTCAGAATGGCAAAAATGAAGAAAATAAATAATAGATGCTAGAGGGGCTGTGGAGAGATAGGCACATTAACACACTGTTGGTGGAGCTGCAGACTGGTACAGCCCCTCTGGAAAGCAGTGTGGAGAACCCTCAAAAAACTAGGGATGAGCCCACCAAAGGATCCTGCAATTCCACTCCTGGGTATTTTTCCTGGGGATTTAGAATCAGCTCATTATAGTGACACAGCAATATCTATGTTCATAGCAGCTCAATTTACTATTGCTAGATTATGGAAACAACCCAGATTTCCCTCACTGGATGAATGGATCCAAAAACTGTGGTACATTTATACCATGGAATTCTACACAGCAATTAGAAACAATGATATTGCAGCCTTTGAAGGTAAATGGATGGCTATGGAAGAGATCATACTGAGTAAAATCAGCTTAACCCAGAGAACTAAGGGTCGATTGTCTCCACTCATCTGTGGAGGTGGGGACTAGACCCTGGACAGTGAGAAAATTGGTCTATTAGCATGTGTTAAATCCAGATAAGGTGTAATGTTACACAACATAATACTTTTTAGAGATATTGTGGGAAGGGGAAGGGAGGGATAACGGTGGGTAATTGGGGGGCACTCCTGGGGGTAATTCTAATATCCAGAATATATACACATTTTATATTATTTTGTTAAAAACTTGTATGGTTGTTCTATAATAAATCTCTCAATTAAAAAAATCATTATAAAATGATCAATGAACTCAAGAGAACACAGAAAACAACTCACTGAATTAAGGAAGTCAGTACAGAATATGAATGTGAAATTCAATAAGGAGATAGAAATACTGAAAAAGAACCAAATAGAAATCTAAGAAATGAAAGGCAATAAATAAAATAAAATGTTCCATTGAAAGTCTCTACAAAAAAAAAAAAAGACCATGCTCAAGACAGAATCTCATAACTGGAGGACAAAGCGGCCAGCCTTGAAGATTCAGACAGCATTAAAGAAAAAAATAGTTAGCATGATCAGAGTATAAAAGAACTCTGCGACAACATGGAGATACCAAAGTAAAGAATCATTGGAACTGGGGGCTGGAGTAGTGGCTCAGCAGTTACAGCGTCTGCCTGGCATGCACTAGTATGCAGGTTCTAACCCCAGCACCACGAACACACAAAGTCTCAGAGCAATGAAAGCCACATGAAAAACTAAATAAAATTGATTCTCTCTTTCTCTCTCTCTCTCTCTCTCTAACTGTCCATGTTTCTTTTTAAAAAAAATCATGGAAATGAAGGGAGCTCTGAGATGCAGACTCATAATGGAATGCATAAACTCTTCAGGGAAATAATAACAGAAAATTTCCCCCACACTCAGAATGAGAAGGCCATCCCAATACAGGGGACATTCAGAACCACAAACAGACTAGATCAAAAAAAGAACCTCTCCACAACACATCATGATTAAAATGCCTGACACACAGAACAAACATAAAATCATAAAAGACTCAAGAGAAAAATGTCAAGTCACATTTAGAGGCAAGCTAATCAGAATCATTTCTGATTTCTCAGCACAAACTCTAAAAGCCAGCAGGGCTTGGGAACAATGTGTTCCAAGTCCTGAAAGAAAATAACTGTCAACCAAGACCATTATAAACAGCAAAGCTATCATTCAAAATTGAAGATAGAAACAAAAAGCTTCCAAGATAAGCAGAAACTACAAGAACTTGTAATTATTAAACCAGCACTACAGAACTTAACATTAAAAATTACTGCACACAGAATAAATAAAAATCAAACCTCAGAGCTCATAAAAGAACAAATATCATTTGAAGAGTAGCTAAACAAATGAGAAACAGGACCAAATTAAATACAACAAATAAAGCAAAGTGGCAGAAATTAATAAACATCTCTCCATAATTTATCTCAACTCTCCAATTAAAATACAGAGACTGGCAGATGGATTAAAGAAATACAAGACACAGAACCTTACAGGCAAAGACAGCCACAGGCTGAAAGTAAAAGGATGGAAGTTGATGGTATTACCATGTAAAAGAAGCCCAAAAACAAGCAGGCGTAGCTACTCTCATATCTGACAAAGCAGATTTCACACCAAAAACAATCAGAAGAGTCAAAGAAGGTCACTTCATATTGGTAAAGGGAACAATCCTAACAATAATAAATATTTAAGCCCCATAAGTGGGTGCAACTACTTACATAAAAAGACACTGTTCAAATTAAGCCTCATAGAGGCCCCAGGACAACAATACCTCTCTCATCATTAGATAGGTCATCCAGACAAAAGCTCGGTAAAGACTCTTCGGACCTGAAAATATGATAAATCAAAAGGACCTAAGAGACATCTATAGAATATTTCATCAGGAATAGACAGCTGAATACACTTTCTTCTCAGCAGCTTTTAGAACCTTCTCCAAAATAGAACATATATTAGGCTACAAAGCAACTCTTAGCAAATACAAAAAAATTTGATATAATTCCTTGCATCTTATCAGATAATAACATAATGAAATTAGAAATCAACATTAGAAAACCCTACAGAAACTATGTAAACACATGAAGATTAAACAATGCTCTCAGGGCTGGAGCAGTGGCTCGTGGTTACAGCGCTTGCTTGGCATCCACAAGTACACGGGTTCAAACCCCAGCACCCACGTACACAACTAAGTGTCGGAGCAACGAAAGCCATGTGAAAAACTCAATAAAAATTGATTCTCTCTGTCTCTGTATCTCTCTTTATTACTGTCTTTCTCTCTTTAAAAAAAAATGCTCTTGTAAAATGATGAATGGGTAATAGAGGAAATCAAGGGGGGGAATTTAAAAATTCTTAGACTCAAATGAGAACAGTGATACACCTTACTAGAACCTCAGGACTCTATGAAGGCAGTTCTAGGAGGAACTATGAGCACCTACATAAGAAAATCCCACATAAACAACCTAATGATGCATCTAAAGGCCCTTGAAAAAGAAAAACAAACCAATTCCAAAACCAATAGAAGGAAGGAAATAATTAAGATCAGAGACAAAATCAATGAACTTGAGAATAAAAAAATACAAAGGATTGATAAAAACAAAGAGTTGGTTCTTTTAAAAAAATAAATACAGGGGTTGGGGATTTAGCTCAGTGGCAGAGTGCTTGCCTAGCATGAATGAGCAAGGCCCTGAGTTAGGTCCTCAGCCAAGAAAGAAAGAAGGAAAGAAAGAAAGGAGAAAGAAAGACAAAGAAAGAAAGAAATACAATTGATAAGTTCTTACCCAAACTAATAAAAAGAAAAAGGCAGCAAAACAAATTAATGAAATTAGAGATGAAAAAGGAGAAATCACCACAGACATCTCAGAAAGCCAGGAGATCACTAGGGATTATTTCTAAAACTTATGTTCCCATAAAATGGAAAACCTAGAAGAAATGTATGCATTTCTAGACAAAAATTATGTGGCAAAACTGAATCAAGAGGACACAGAAAACATAAATAGACCAATAACAAGCAATGAGATAGAAGCAAAAGTAAAACCGTTCCAATAGAGAAAAACTGGGGAGCAGAGGGATGTTCAGGTGAATTCTGCCAGACCTTTAAAGAACTATTGCCAAGGGGCTAGAGCAGTGGCTTGGTGCAGTTACCACCAAGCCTGACATGCTTTCCCGGCATGCATGAGTACACAGGTTCAAATTCCAGCACCCATGTACACAACTAAGTGTCAGAGCAATGAAAGCCTTGTGAAAAACTAAATAAAAATTGATTCTTTCTGTCTCTCTCTCACTTACTGTCCTAATCTATTTTTTTAAAAACTATTGAAATATTCCTCAAATTATTCCATGAAATAGAGATGGAACACTTCCAAATTCATTCTATGAATCCAGCATCACACTCATCCCAAAATCAGATAAGGACATATCAAGGAAAGAAAATTATAGATCAATATCCCTGATGAACTTAGATGCAAAAGTACTTAGTAAATTATTAGCAAATCATCCTCAATGACATGCAAAGAAGATTGTTCACCGTGACCAAGTCGGCCTTATTCCAGAGATGGAAGGATGGCCTCATATATGCAAGTCAATCAATGTAATTCATCAAATTAACAGAATTAAAGACAAAAATCACTTAGCAATCTCAATAGATGTAGAGATGACCCTTGACAAAATTCTGCACCCATTCATGACAAAAACAGGGAAGAAACTAGAAAAAGAAGGAACCTACCTCAACATCATAAAAGCTACATATGAGAATCCTCAGCCAATCTCATAGTAAATGGGGAAAAACTGAAAGCATATCCTTTAAAATCTGGGGCCAGGAAGGATGTCTGTCCACTCTCACCACTCCTATTTAAAATAGTGCTGGAAATTCTAGCCAGAGCAATTGGGCAAGAGAAGGAAATAAAGGGGATAAAAATAGAAAAGGAAGAAGTCAAATTATCACTGTTTACAGATGATGTAATCCTATACCTAGAAGATCCAAAAAACTCCACCAAACGACGACTATTAGAGCTAATAAACAAATCCGGCAAAGTAGGTTACAAAAGCAACACACAAAAAGTCAACAGCTTTCCTGAACACCAACAACGAGTCCAGAGAGAGCCCAGAGAGACAGTCCCATTCACAACAGCCTCAAGAAAACAATCTAAGAATGAGAAGACCGCTGCAATGAAAACTACAGAACACTGAAGAAAGAAATTAATTCAAGACTTCAGAAAACAGAAAGATCTCCCATGTTCATGGATGGGCAGACTTAACATGGTTAAAACAGTCATACTATCAAAAGCAACATACAAAAAGTCAACAGCTTTCCTAAACACCAACAACGAATCCAGAGAGAGCTCAGAAAGACAACCCCATTCACAACAGCCTCAAGAAAACAATCTAAGAATGAAAAGACCTCCGCAATGAAAACTACAGAACACTGAAGAAAGAAATTAATTCAAGACTTCAGAAAACAGAAAGATCTCCCATGTTCATGGATGGGCAGACTTAACATGGTTAAAACAGTCATACTATCAAAAGCAACATACAGATTCAATGCAATCCTCATCAAAATACCAAGGGCATTTTTCACAGAACTAGAAAAAATAGTTCATTTGGAAGAGTAAGAGACCCAGAATAGGCAAAGCAATTCTGAGTTTAAAAAAAATACAATCCTGGAGGCATCATAATTCTTTACTTGAAATTATACTACAGAACTATAGTAACCAAAACAGCACAGTACTGGCATAAAAACAGACACATAGATCAAAGGTAGAGAATAGAAGACACAGAGACAAGCCCACACATCTACAGTCATCTGATTCTTGACAAGGGTACCAAAACCATATGTCGGAGAAAGACAGCCTTTTTAAACAATTAAGAGGTAGGACAGCTAGTTATCCATATGTAGAAGAATGAAACTAGACCCTTTTCTCTCATGCTGCATAGAAATCACTTCAAGATGTATCAAAGACCTCAGAATTATACCAAAAACTATGCAACTCCTAAAATAAAATGTAGGGTCATCACTCCAGCTTTTAGGCGCAGGCAAGGACAATCTTGTCAATAGGACCCCTAAGGCTCAGGAAATGATGCCAAGAGTTAATAAATGGGTCAATATCAAACAGGGCAAAGCAAACAATTAAGGGTGTGAACAGAGAACCCACAGAATGGGAGAAAATTTTTGCTAACTACTCTTCTCACAGAAGATGAACATCTAGAATATATAAAGAGCTAAAAAAAAACCACCAAAATATCCAATAACTTAATTACTAGGCAAATGAGCTAAACAGACACCCCTCAAAAGAAATACAAATGGCCAACAAATATATGAAAAAATGTTCAACATCATTAGCAATGAGGGAAATACAAATCAGAACTACACTGAAATTTCATCTCACTCGAGTCAGAATGGCAATCATCAAGAATACAAACAATAATAAATGCTGGAGATTATATGGAGATAAAGGAACACTTTTACACTGTTGGTGGGACTGCAAATTAGTACAACCACTATGGAAATAAGTATGGAGGTTCCTCAGAAGACTAGGCATGGAATCACCATGTGATCCAGCTATATCACTCTTCAGTATTTATCCTGAAGAATTAAAGCCATGTTACTACAGTGAGCCATGCACACCCATGTTTATAGGACCACAATTCATGATTCCCAAACTATGGGACCAGCCTAGGTGTCCATCAATGGATGAATGGATAAAGAAAATGTGGTGTATATACACAGACTAGTTTTATTCAGAAATAAGGAAAAATAAAATTGTGGCATACTCAGGAAAATGGATGAGAGACCATCATGTTAAGTGAGATAAGTCAAACTCAGAAGGTCAAGGGTCATATGTTTTCTCTCATATGCAGAAGCTAGAGTGGTAAAAGGAAAAGAGTTAGGGTGGATTTCCAAAAATCAAAGGGCGATCAGTAGAGGAAAGGGACCAAGGGTGGGAGACAGAGTAAGGGAGAAATACTGGGGAGGATGTTGGCCAAATTATACTGTTATATTGTGTGCATGTATGAATGTAACAACAAACCCTGTAAATATGTACAACTATAATGCACCAATAAAAAAGGGAGCAGTGGGTCAGCGGTCTGAACACTTGCCTGGCATGCATGAAGACCTGGGTTCAAACCTCAGTACCACATGTATAACTGAGAGTCCGATAAACAAAAACCAGATGAATAACTTAAAAAATTGTTTCTCTCCTTCTCTCTAAAAAAAAATGTGGGAAAAAAAGAATCATAATCAGATCCTGCATAACGGTGTTTCAGTCAGTGACAGGCTGCAGGTATCCGAGACCCCATGAGGTCGCACATGATGTCCCTCGTTATGCCTTTCTCAGAATGCATTCCCATGACTCAGCAATGAATGGCTGTACATTTGAGATTTATGAGTATGAAGTGGTACAGTGTTGTAAATTACAAATTCTAGTGAAAGCATTTTACAAAGTAAAGAGAGAAGTATGAATAACAGGCTAGGGAAGAAGAGAAAATGGAAATTAAAAATTTCAAGTAGAACTACAAAAGGTAGAAAGAGAACAGAAGAAAGACAGTAGCAAAGGACAAGGGTAACAAACAGAAGGCAATGATAAATATGGGGACACTGATCTAGCCACATCAATCATTACCTGAATGTCAGCAAAGACAATGAAGAGACAGGTGTCAGTGGACCAAGAAACAAGACCCAACTACGCATACTCTACAGGAAACTCATTGTAAACATGAAGACATGAACAGATAAAAGTAAAGGATGAAGACATCACAGCTACCGCCAAATGAAAGGAAGTGGGAGGAGCTGGAATAATTTCCAACAGAGCCGACTTCAGAGCAAGAGAGGTTCCGGAGCTTGAAGTGGGTGGTGTGATGATAAAGGGCTCGGTGCATACGCTTAAGTAGTGCCGAAATGTGTGAGGCAAAAAAACCACAAAGCCAAGGAGAAACAGGGATTCCCTGCTGTAGCTGGAGACTTTGATGCCCTCTGTCAAAAACAGAGTATACCAATTCGGAAGGAAAAAATAAAACATTTGGTTTGCAGATAACCTAGTTATCTATGCAGAAAAGCCAAAGGATTTATGGTAGGGGAAAACACTCTACTAACCCTGCTACTAAGCAATCAATCACATCAAGATTGTCAAATACAAGATAATATATGAAGTTCAGTTGCTTTCCCATATAACAACAACAAACAAGTAGGACTTGAAATGAAATCACAATGCCATTTACTTTAGCACCCAAAATTGAAATGCTTAGTTATAAATCTAACAAGCTATGTACAAGAGCTTTATGAGGAACATTATGCAACTCTGATAAGAGAAATCAAAGGAAGACATTCCACAGAAGACAATCCATGCTCATGCACAGAAAGGCTCAGTGTTGTCTAGGTGTCTGTTCTTCCTAACTTCAACAGCAGATTTAATGAAAACAATCAAAATCCAGCAAGCTAAAAAAAAAAAAAAAAAAAAAAATCCAGCAAGCTGTTGCATGGATGATGACAGACTAATTCTTTTTTTTTATTTACCCACAATTTTTATTGGTGCATTACAGTTGTACATAATGATAAGACTTCTTGTACAAAATATAATTTGCCCAGTGTAACTCCCCAGCATTTTTTAAAATTTTTATTCGATAAACATGGTCTTACAATTAGGAGGGATTCATCATCAAACAATCAAGAACAAAAGTGTAATGACAGAATAAGCCAAGACTGGTACCAGACCCTTTTAGTATGATGTAGTGTCCATCTTTGTCCTTTCTGAGTAGCTTTGGGTCAAAATTAACTTTATATTAGGATCGCCACACCAGCTTGCTCTTTTAGACCATAGGCCTGACAGACATTTTGCCAACCTTTCACCTTTGGTCTCTATTTTTGAGAGTGAGGTGTGTCTCTTGTAGACAACATATTGTTGGATTTTGTTTTTTTTTGATCCAGTAAGCCAATCTGTGTCTCTTAATTGGGGCATTGAGACCATTCACATTCGGAGTTAGAATAGATATGGGAATCTGAGTCCCAGATTTTGTGATTGTTGCTGTGTTTTGCACCATCTTGGGTGTCTTTTGGTGTGTAATCTGATTATAGACCCTCTCTTGTTTAGGGATTTAGGGAATTATTAATATAACCCCCTCTGTTATCAAGGCACCATTTAAAAGCCTGACTTATCTGTCTGCTTTGACTGTTTTCCTGATCATTAACACTGTTTCCTAAATGTATATTCAGACTCCAGAAACAATACATGAGAACTTTATAAAATGCTTTTAAGAGGCAAAGACATGCCATCACCTACAGGACAGCACTGTTACTGATCCTAATTAAGCAAAAAGGGTAACTCTAAAGCTGTAACAATATTTCTACTTTAAAACTGGTGAAACCAGCCTCCTGGATGTTAAACACCAAATCAAAGGAGACCAAAGTTAAAACAGTTAAAGGGCTAAGGAAAAATAGCCAATATTTTGACCCTTGCCCTGTTTGGTCAGCCAAAGCTCAGGGGACAGTGGAACTTCTATACAGGCTTGACAACTCTGGGTAACAAGACCTCGTGATCAGGGGGATCAGGTGACCCTAGAGAACAGAAAGCCAACCAGTGAACACACTGCAAAAAGAATGATCATTCATGGACAATGTCCCTGATGCTTCCAAGTGAAGCCACTTGTGGTCAGCAAGACCCTGATCTATCCCTAGCAGATGGCACAACTGGTAAAAGAGCCAAAAGGCTTTTCACAAGTTCCTCAGGAGTAACCCTGACAAACAGCTGACTAGTAGCAATAGACAGGAACAAGATCAATTTTGATTAAGTTGGTCTTAAACACCTGGCAGGAGAGTATAACCAAACTCAATCCTCCATGGACATTTACCAACAAAGGCAATGGCTTTTTCTAAATGCCAGTTTTAGAGGGAGTTCCCCTAATCTGATTTGCTCAGAACACCCTCTTTCTAGGACAAAACAGGCCATTTTCTATCCGTGGTGGTCAGGCTCCACCTAGCCGCCTCACTCACTGCCTTCGAATTGGGGGCAGGACGATGAAGTCAGTCTCTGCCATTCAGAGGCTAGAGCAGCAACCAAGAGGCAATAAAAACATCTGCCTCCCTGGCCTCCCTACAAAGACAAATAACATCTGTCACCTGAGTTTCATTACAGGACCTCCAAATACTCCATCTACTGATGATGAACAAAGGCTGCTTCTTCAGTGAAACTGGGCTGATGGAGATGAACATCAGAACTCTCAGACATCTGAACGAGAGGACTAAGCAGCCTGACCCTTGGCCAGGATGGCTCAACTCCACTCTTGTCAGCTGGCTGACCCCCAACCTTACTCCCATATTAGTGATAAGACTCCTTCTAATGACTGCTCCCTGTCTCTTCAGGTTCACCTGAAGCTACATAAACAAGGTTGCTAAAGTAACATACAACCAAAGGCCCTTACACCCTTACAACCACCTCCCACGGAACCAACACCCGAACCTTCCCCTCCCCATGTCGTCCATAAACAGCACAAATTACCCAGATGGAAATCTACGCCCTATGTCACCAAAAAAGTCAAAATGTTAGGCTGGCTGGGGGCATGGCTTCAGCTAGCCCGCATGTCACAACATCATGGCCCCTGGCTGGGGGCATGGCTTCAGTCAAGACACTGAGGCTAAGGGGCAGGGCAAAGGGCAGCTTGCCCACGAAAAGAACAGCCAATCACGACGTTAACGGACAAGCTCCAGTGGATTGACGGATCCACCAGCCAGTCTCTGAAGGACCAACCCCATAATGAACTTCCAGGTAGCCAGCAAAACCAGCTGCCTGGCAAAGGTCCATCACCATTTCCATGCCTGCCGTTCTGGCTGGCCATCACTTCCCATGCCCACCCTCATTATGGCAGCACAGGTGAAATTGGCCCGAGAGCCACAAATCTGGTGCAGACATCAGTTCTCGGCTCAAAAGTGCCCTCACATCCACGGCCTCATCCTTGGCCTCCCTACAAAAACAGGTTACCTCCCTGGCCAAGGTAACTCTCCAAAACCGCAGAACATTAGACCTCCTTACAGATGGAAAAAAAAAAAGGTACCTCTGTGTTCTTAGAAGAAGAATGTTGTTATTATGTCAATGAATCCGGCCTAGTAGAACATTATCAAACTCAATGATTTGTCAGCAAGGTTGCAGAGCATCTCTAACAGCTCCCCATTCTCCCTCTGGTTTCAATCTCCCCTTCTTATTTGGGTATGGCCAATTTTAGGACCATTATCTATCTTCCTGCTTACCTCTTCCTACCCTGTACATAAAATTCATTCAAAGCCAGGTTGAAAAAATCATTAATCAAACTTTTAATCAGCTTCTCCTCAGGGACTACCAGCTACTGGCATCAGAAGTCCCCAGCACTTCATCCAGAAACCAGCTCACAACATGCTGACCATGACCGATTCATGAAAAACATTCCTGAGAACCCTTCACCAAGATGCCTGGCTCATCCCACCCACCTGCCACATAGACGACTGATGGAACACAATACAGGATCTATGGTTCCAGGGAACTTTTTCAGACCTTAATCCACAAGAAATATTTGCCTTTTCGGTACTCTTAGGGGTTTCTTAACTGTATTCCTCCCAGACCCTCCCCCACTACGCCCCCTTCCAGCAGGAAGTAGCCACATCGAACGACGCCTCTTTCCCACGTATAAAAGGGAGGAATATAACCCCCTGTTATCAAGGCACCTCCCAAACTTCTCTTCCTGGCTCTAATCTTCCTGGCTCTGACTGTCCCGGTTCTAATCTTCCTGGCTCTAATGGTCCCTGCTCTAACCTTCCAGGCTCTAACTTTCCCACAGACACAAGCATACACCCAACGACCTACTTTCACCACTGTCCTTGGGGCAGAGAACCAATCAGCATCTGCCCTCTGCTCCTAACTACCCCAACCCCCATGAAAATCCCCTATAAATACCCGTGTACTCCTGCAATAAATGGGAACCCATCTCCGATGACTGGTTTTGGTCTCGGTGCGCCGGATTATTCCTTTCAATTAGCATGTTCTTCTGAAGGAAGAATGTCCTTGAGAATATTCTGTAATGCAAGGTTTCTGTTCATGTATCCTGCTAGCTTGAGTTTATCACTGAAGTATTTAATTTCTCCATCACATTTAAAGCTGAATTTTGCAGGGTATATTATTTTGGGTTGGAAATTGTTTCTTTCAAAGTTTGAAAAATATTGTTCCAAGCTCTTCTGGCCTTCATTTTCTGGTCTGAAAAATCCATAGTGATTCTAATTGGTCTGGCTCTGAAAGTGACTTGGGGCTACCTGATTTTAGAATTCTTCCTTTAGTTTCTCTGTTAATTATTTTATATATGATATGTCTTGGTGAATTTCTCATTTGATTAGGTCTGTTTGGTGTTCTATAGGCATCTCGGATATGGTATTCTGGGTCAATCCTGATATGAGAAAAGTTTTCTTTGATAATTTCATTTAATATGTTCTTAATTCCCCTTGTTTGTTGTTCTATGTTTTCTTCCAGTCCAAATACTCTCAGATTATTTCTTCTCATCTCATCAAATATTACTTGGAAGTTCTGGTCATGCACAATAAGTTTCTTTTCTTGTCTGTCCTCCTTGAACTTGACATTGTTCCACCTGTCTTCATTATCTGATGTACATTCTTCCGAGAGCTGAGGTTCTATTTTCTGTTGAGGTTACTCTGGTGTTAGTATCTTCTAGTGATGATTTGATTTGGCTGATACTATTTTTCAATTCTTATAGCTCTGCTTCATCTCTCTTCAGGGTGTCTAACTCTTTATAAATATGGTCTTTCATTTCATGGAATTCTTCTTATTTCCTTATGAAAGCTGTCTCTCATCACCAGAAACTGATCTCTGATCTCTTAATTCTTCTTTCAGCTCCTTGATTGAGTTACTAATCATAATGTTGATATATTTTTCTTGGTTCTCATCAGGACCCCTGCCATGGAGTTCTTGGATGGGGAGCTGTGAAGGTGAGGAAGGGAGTTATTACCCCTTTTCCTCATTTTCAGATACTGAGGATGTGGCTTGAAGACCGACAATGTGTATTACTGTTGTAACGGTTATTGGAGCTTCTTATGCCTCTGCTTCGTTGGGCTGAAGTGCTACTAGGGAAGCACAGATTAACAGCTGCCAGTCCAGTCAATGAAGAAATGTGAGCCTATAGGTACATATATTAAACAGCTTCAACTAAAACAGTTATAATGGTGGTCAGGACCTATAGGAGTGGTTTTCTTCCATGAGAGCTCTCACAATATGTTAAGATAGCCAGCATATACCTACCCATTTTGAAGAATGACCTTCACTTCAGTTAGCAGGGCCTCTGTAAATGGGGGAAGAACAATCTAGAAACCCAAGGAAGTGGGATAGGGAGGTAGTGTGGAGCTCATGACTTAGAATAAAGAACTAGAAGATGTCAGCATGGATTCAGGTATTCAATTAGGAATAAGGAAAAGATAGAAATGGGATGCGAGTAGATCAAAGACTTTGAGTGAGGAAGAGAATTGAGAGAGTACAGGGGAGAAGAGGTTAATTTGAGGTGTGGTTCACTTCAACCCAAGGACATTACGAGCAAGTTTGTTACCTTGATCAGTTGTGAACACTGAAAAAGTGAAGGAGGTATAGAATCTGCTGAAGGAAGAAAAAACAAGAAAGAAAAAGAGAAAAAAGAAAAAACAGACCCTAAGGGAAGCAGAGATATCAGTGGTAAAATACAGGAGAGGTTAAAGAGATATTAATAACATTTGGGTGATCGTATAAGGGTAGAAGCTCGCATAGGTAGGATAAGCATGTCAGGCACAGTATACTTCAGATACTAAATGCACTGACCAGAATCCCTCTTTTCAGAAGGGAGGACAGGGATAGACAAGATAGACAGGAGGGAACAAGAGAGAAGGTATGGAGAAAAGGTGACAAATTGAAACAAACAAGCAAACAAAGACAAAATCAAAAACAAACAGGAACAAAAAAAGGTAATAAAAATAAAGAATAAAAAAGGAAAGAGAAAAAAATCCAGAAAACAAAAGAATATGCAAACCAAAATAGCTAGTATTTTTATACATCCATGGACCAATCAACTTTTCCAGTTATTGCACCCATACGTGTCAAGAACAGGAGAAAAAAGAAGGGAAGAACAAAGTCAGATAAAAAGTAAAAAATTCTTAATGAAAACTTGGAACTATAGACAGTAAGAGTGTCTCTAAGTCCTTTGGGAGGAGATGTTCACTGTCGGCCTGGGTTTCAATATCAAGGTCTCTCAGTCTGTGGTTATGTGATCTCACGCAGAGGACTGGGATGTCCTCAGTCTCCTGGGATTTCTAGGAGGGGATTCCAGTGAAGAGGTCTGATTCTGGAATGCCCTGAACTTTGCCAGCCTCCCAGGGGAACTGAAAGCCAGAAGACTTAATAAGCAGGGAGTATAAGATGCTTTCTAGTCACCCTCTGCTGGAAGTTGCATATACTGTCTCTTATGGCAGAAGACTCAGAGCCTTTAACTTGCCATGTGATCCTTCTGGGTGGAGGGGGAGTGGACAGGGCTGGGAATTGCTCCCCTTTATTCCACAAACCAGAGTCCCCCTAAGCAAGGTGGAGCCTCGGCCTGGCCAAGGCCTTCTCTTCCTGGATCAGACTGTGGTCAGTGACTGTCTCCTGACACAGCTTTCAGAGCCTGCTCTAAAAAGCCAGAGAGTGCTGTCTCTGGAGCTTGTAATGGCAGCCTGGCTTTCCCGCAGAGCAGCCTATTCCACTGGGCACCTCTGCAGGCCGCTTCCCAACACAGTTCACGCCAGACGCAGTGTAAGTTGAGTGGTTGTCTGCAAACATGCTCACCCAATGCTCTGTTTTCATAAACCACAGGTTCCCAGCAGCGATCCAGTTTGCTGAGTCTGTTCGGCTCCACCCCTGCTCACCAGCCACCCACCTGCGGAACGTAAACAAAGCCAAGCTGCTGCATCCCTGGCTGGACAGATAAAATCGCTTTTTTTTTCTCCATGCGAAACTCCCAGGACTCAGCTCCTCAAAAAAGTTTGTCTAGTAACATGAGTTAAATCCAGATAAGATGTAAAGCTTTACAATCTAATACTTTTTTTAGAGTTATAATGGGAAGGGGAAGGGAGGGATAAGGGAGGGTAATTGGGGGGGGCACTCCTGGAGATAATTGCAATATCCAGAATATATACACATTTTATACACATTTTATATTATTTTATTAAAATCTTGTAAGGTTGTCATAAATAAAAAAAATAAAAATAAAAAAATAAAATGCAAAAAAAAAAAAAAAAAAAAAAAGCTGTGCAGGGGCTGGTGCGGTGGCTCAGAGGTTACGGCACTTGCCCGGCATGCGCAAGTACTCGGGTTCAAACCCCAGCACCACGTACATAACAAAGTCTCGGAGCAACAAAGGCCATATGAAAAACTAAATAAAATTGATTCTGTCTCTCTCTTTCTCTCTCTCTCACTGTCCTTCTCTCTTTAAAAAAGAATCTGTGCAAACTAGCACTGGAGGTTCATAAATATATTCCCCAGAACGCACCTCAAGAAACTGACAATGAATTGGGATTTTCCCATCCATCCAGACTCGGAACCACAGGAAAAGCCGCCTCCCTTCAGCTTGCCATCTTCCTTCTTGACAGACTAATTCTAAAATCTGTATGGAAAGCAGAGGGCCCAAATGATGAAGAAGAATCTGGTTTTTGGGACGGGTGCCACCCGACTCCAAGACCTAGCATTCAGGAATCAAGACAGTGCAGCCTGGTGAGAGAAGAGATGAGAGATCCACAGAACAGGTGTCCAGAGAAACCCACATGGCTCTACAGATATTTGCCAAACAAGAGGAGAAAACACGGTGGAGCACAGGTAATCTTTTCACAACAAATGGTATAGGCACCAAGATATTAACATACAAAAAATAATCATTCTAGACATTCTTACATTCTTCACAAAAATCAACTCAAAATGGATCAGAGACCTGGATGTGAAAAGCAGGAGAACTCCCAGGAGGCAGCACAGGATAACACCTAGATGAGCTGGGGTTGGTTTGTTGATGACTCTCTAACACAATTCAAAAGGTCCAAACCAAAAACGGACTGGCCTTCATTAAAATACTGGAGGTTCTGCTCTGCAAAACACTGTCGAGAGAAACGACAATACATATCTAATTAAAGGCTGTTATCTAAAACATGAAAAGAACACTTAAAACTCAAAAATAAGAAAATAACTGACTAAAAAATCAGCCAAATATCTTAAAAAGTGTTAGGTTGATTCCAGGCAGCCCTGTGGGGCACCAGGCAGCCCACGCGCACTTGAAAGGAACAACTAATCAGATGCTAGCAGAAAAGCCCCAATGGCATCTCGCAATCGCCTGATGACTAATGGGAGTCACCAGCCAATCTCCCAAGGACTTCCTCTGCCCACCCCAGACAAAGTCATGGCCCAGCTGGGGCTGGGTGCCACTTCCCCTGCCTGCCCTCACTCTGGCGGGCCAGCGAATCTGGCCTGTGAGTCGTCAATCCCAGTAAAAGCTTTGCTCAGCTGCTTTTAGGCCTGGCTCCTTTTCCAACATCCCCGCCTGAACATTCAGCACCGAAGACCCATTTTTTCCTGATTTTCACATTTGGTGCCGAAAGGCAAGAAGGTTTTTGTACCTCCCCCAGCCGGGCTGAGGTCCACCCTCTCCCACAGACGAACCAGAAAGCTGCTGCACCCCTTTGTTTCCCTTTGTTTGGGCCGTCAGAAGTGGGGTAAGTTCCGTTGCCTTTCCCCCGGCCTTCCAATATCACTCTCCGTTCTGGGGGTCTGTCCTCTTAGTTGTGTGTGCCACAGACCTCCCCGCTTATTCCATTCAGGACCCTGGCAGACTGTGGAGACGTCCTAGTCTCTGGTTTGTCCCATCCATTTCATTCCAAGCCCCCTCAGGCTGAGGAGACATCCTAGTCTTGGCCCACCGCCCATTCCTCAGGCGACCACAACCACAATTTGGGATGCCTCCTTCTGTTCCTGTTTGCCCCCAAGTGATGCTTGAAGGGCCATGGGAAATACTAGTTCCTCTCTTGACCTCAAGACCCCAGTCTATATTTTAATTTTACTGAATTAGGACTCTCTGAAGGCTTACACCATAAACGGCTGGTCTTTTCTCGACTATGGCCTGGCCTCGGTACCCTTTAAACAACGGCTAAAAATGGCTTCCAGAAGGAACTTTTGACTCAAATCCTCACTGATTTGGGCAGTTGCTGTCATTGGACAGGGAAATGGTTAGAGATGCCTTATATTCAGGCCTTTTGGGGACTTGCGCTCTCGTCCTTCAGTTTGCTCCACGGCCCAAATCCTCCTCACCAGGGATGGGCCAAAATCTCTCCCCCATTGCTTTCCAGCCTCTTTGTCCTTATTTTCAGATCCACCACAATTGCTTTCAGCTCCACCCTCCGTCCTCCCCCTTCTTACTTAGGCCAAAGCTCCTCTTCCTCCTCTTCCCCTCCCCTCCCACAGCTATAGTTGCTCCACCCCTTTCTCCCACGCTTACCGCTCCTCCTCCTGACTCTTCCCCCTTCTCTCCTTCTCCTCCCCCAGGAGGTCCCTCAACCCACTCAACTCTCTCCTCTCCTGTCAGTGCCCACACTCAATCCCATCAGACCCTCCCAACACCCAACCCGGAACTCCTTTGTCCTCTCCAGGAAGTGGCTGGCACAGAGGGTGTTGTGCAAGTCCACGCCCCATTTTCGTTCCAGGACCTTTTTCAGATTGAAAGGCATCAGGGATCTTTCTCTGCTGACTCTTCTACTTATGGTAAGGAATTTAGATACCTGCCTCAGGCTTATGACTTCACTTGGCACTATGTTTATGTGATTCTTTCTTCCACCCTTACCTCAGACGAAGGAACTCACATCAAGCAGGCAGCACAAGACCACGCTGACCAAGTCTGCTTAATGGACATAACTCTACCCACAGGTGCAGCGGCAGTTCCACCAACCAAGCCCAATTGGAACTACCAGGAAGGCCAAAAGGGCTGACGTAATTGCGCTCGCATGGTTCAGTATCTCAATAGTGGGCATGCAGACAGTCTCCAATAAAGAGGTTAACTTGATAAACTGAGGGAAATTATCCAGGATCCAAATGAGAATCCAGCCCTATTTCTTAACCGTCTTACTGAGGCCCTCACCAAATATACTAAACTGAATCCTGAATCTATCTCTGGGGTTACAATGTTAGCAACTCGTTTTATATCTCAATTGGCCCCTGATATTAGAAAAAAGCTCAAACGAGCTGAGGAGGGCCCTCAGACCCCTATCTGAGATCTGGTAAAAATGGCCTTCAAAGTCTACAATGCCCTAGAGGAATTGGCCGAATTGGCCAGACAGGCTCCTTTAAGAAGGTAACACTCCAAACCCAAGCCTTGATAGCTACCCTGCAGCAATCCGCTCCGCCAGGGTCTTGCTTCAAGTGTGGATGCAAAGGTCACTGGGCCTGAAATCTGTTTTGCCTGCCCACTCTGGGCCTTTGCTTCCTTCCCAGATTTCGGTTATGGGAATTGATAGGAAACCCTTCTTCTCAAACAAAACAACTAAGCTGGCCTGTACCCTGGAGGGACACCCTTTTACACATTCTTTCCTGGTCATTCCCTCCTGTCCAGTTCCCCTCCTAGACAGAGATGTTCTCCAACTCCTAGGGGCCACCCTACAACTCCTTCCCAGGAACACTACTACTCACCTTCTCCTACCCTTCATTCTTACACTCTCTAGCACCCTCACACCACCTACTTTACTGCTGCCTCCAGACCTGGTCCACCCTCAAGTCTGGGACACCTCCAAGTCAATCACAGCCTCTCACTACAAGCCAGTCTTTATCTAACTGAATTTATCCAACTAAATTTCCTTCACGTCCTCAGTTTCTTATCTCCCGTACCCACAGGGCAGGACTTAAACCCATCATAGACCAATTGCTTACTCAGGGACTCCTCATCCCAACTGATTCCCCCTGTAACACCCCCATATTGCCAGTACACAAGCCCTGGGGGCCTATCACTTGGTCCAGGATCTCCGTCTAATTAACGGGGCAGTTGTTCCCATCCACCCAGTGGTTCCTAACCCTTACACTCTTCTTTCTCACATCCCCCCTTCAACCACCCACTTCACAGTGTTAGACCTCAAAGATGCATTCTTTACAGTTCCTCTCCACCCTGACTCCTATTACCTCTTTGCCTTCACCTGGGAGGATCCTACATCCTCTAGGTCTCAATAGCTGACATGGAAAGTTTTACCCCAAGGCTTCTGGGTCAGCCCCGACCTCTTTGGGCAAGCCCTGGCTCAGGATTTGGCTACCTGTGACTTGGGAGATAGCACTCTCCTACAATATATGATGACCTTCTTCTGTGTAGCTCATCCCTCAAAACCTCCCAAGCACACACTGCTCAACCCCTTAACTTCCTGGGATCTTGGAGCTATCAGGTCTCCCTGGCCAAAGCCCAGCTGACTACCTCCTCATCAGTTACTTATTTAGGCATACTCCTCACTCCTACCTCTAAAAGCCTCCCAACAGAAAAAATCCAAGCTCTCTGTGACCTACAGCTACCAGAAACAGCAGATTATATCCTCTCCTTCCTGGGCTTGGCTGCCCTTTTCAGACACAGGGTCCCCAACTTTGCACTTCTTGCTAGACCTCTATATCAGGCAGCAAAGGAGACCCCTCATGGGCCCCTCACCTCCCCCAATATGGTAGCCAACTCCTTTTACAAGCTCAGAGATGCTCTCACATCTTCCCCCCCTCAGGCCTCAGCCACTTTGAGCCACTACGGGTGCCCTTTCCTAATCAACCAAAACTTTCCTGTCACCCCTCCTCCCCTGGCATCCTACTTACCCTATCTCACACTCTTACACAAACTCCTAAGGGAGCACGAGACCACTGTCTCCCCGCGCCATTTACCACCTCATCTCCAGCCAGACCACAATCCAAGTCGACTGCTGTCTCGCTTCAACCAGGTGACAAGTTTTGCTTCGGGAACTGCATCCTCAATCGCTGCAACCTCACTGGACTGGACCCCATACAGTTACACTTATCACCCCAACAGCGGCCAAACTCTTGGGCCACTCCCCTTGGTATCATGTCTCCTGCTTTAAAAAGGCACCCTTCCCAGATGTCCAGTCCTGGACTTCCACCATGCTGGGGCCCACCAAACTCAAGATCTCACTCCCTACTTCTGTAGCTCCTTAACTTCTCTCAAGTCTCTATCACAGGTTCATCCAAAACTGCATGAGCAAGGTCGGAGTAACATACAACCAAATGCCCTTATAGCTGCCTCCCTATCAATAAACCAATTCCAGAGCCTTCCCTCCCCCACAATGTACCATAAACAGCAGGAAGTAGCCAGATGGAAATCGACGCCCTGTATCACCAAAAAGGTCAGAATGTTAGGTTGATTCCAAGCAGCTGGGTGGGGTATCAGGCAGCCCACACACATGTGAAGGGAACAACTAATCAGATGCTGGCAGACAAGCCCCAGTGGCGTCTCATAATCACCCAATGATTGATGGGAGCTACCAGCCAATCTCCAAAGGACTTCCTCTGCCCACCCCAGATAAAAAGTCATGGCCCAGCTGAGGCTGAGTGCCACTTCCCCTGCCTGCCCTCACTCTGACGGGCCAGTGAATCTGGCCCAAGAGTCACCGATTCCGATAAAAGCTTTGCTGAGCTGCTTTTAGGCCTGACTCCTTTTCCAGCATCTGCACTTGAACATTTGGTGCTGAAGACCCATTTTTCCTGATTTTACAAAAAGTACCTCACCAAAGAAGATACACAGACGGAAATAAAATATAAAGGGGCTCCACATCACACATCATCCTGGAAGTGGGAATTAATGCAACCGTGACACCTCTAAACACCCACTGGAGTGACCACAATTCAGAACCCTGAACATCAAACGCTGGCAAGGATGTGGAGCAACAGGAACCCACACTCATGCTGATGGGAATGTGAAATGGCACAGCCACCACAGAAGATGGTTTAGCAGTTACTCGCAAACAACCCAGTAATCACGCATCTTGACTGAAAACTTACCTTAGCACGACAGCTGCTTACAGATGTTTACTGCAGATTCATTCATAATCGGCAAAACCTGGAAGTAAGCAAACTGCCCTTCAGCGGTAGGTGGATGGGTAGGTGGATGGGCAAAGCAGCTGTGGTCCATCCGGATCGTGGAATACCATTCAGCACTAAATAGAAACAGAGTGTCCAGTCTCGGAAAGGCAGGGAGGAGACGTAAGTGTTGTTGCTGAGAGAAAAGCCGCACAGAAAGGCTGGACACCGCAGGAGTCCCAGTGTGCCATTTTCTAGAAAAGACAAAACTGATGGCAACTGAAAGATCAGTGCATCATCCAAGGGCCAGCACGTGGGGAGGGTGAGCAGGCAGAGCACAAAGGATTCCCTGATCCCACAGGGTGGGTGCGTCTCACTACACACTTGGTACAAGCCACAGGGTGTGCGTCAGCGAGAGTGAGCCCTCACATCCTCCGTGGCTCTGGGTGACAGTGACTCAGCCCAGGTTCTGTACCACTCTGGCAGGGGATGTCCCTAGCAGGGCAACGCAGGGGGCACATGGAAAATCTCCGTACTTTCAGTTTCACCGTGAACTCAAAACTGCTCTAAAAAATAAAAACAAGGGGCCTGGGCAGTTACAACACTTGTCTGGCATGCATGAGGACGTGGGTTCACACCCCAGCACCATGTACACAGCAAAGTGTCTGAGCAATGAAAGCCTTGTGGAAAACTCTCTCACTGTCCCTCTCTCTTCAAAAAATAAAAATAGAAACAAATAAATAAGAGGGTCTTTAGATCAGACTCATGCACACCCCCACTTGCTGAGCTCCAGTTTTCCAAGACCTGGTCTGTGCTCAGTCCTGGGGGCCACAGACTCAGGAGGCTCGCCATTTAAGAACGAGCCCACTTCTCAGACTTACTTCCAAAATTACCGTTGCTGCTGCTTCTGTCATTCCCTTTTCTCTGTGCCCTTTCAGTGACCAACATGACTGAGGCTCCTTCCTCCAAATGACATTGACCTGGCCATTTCTCATTTATCATTGGAGCTCTTTGAAGATGACTTCAAATTAATTCCTAGAACATGAGCTCCTCCAGAGTCGAAGTTCTCAGCCCTCTCTCTGTATCCCAGTTCTTGATCCCTTATGAGAGTGTGACAGACGGATGGATGGATGGATGGATGGAAGGATGGAAGGAAGGAAGGAAGGAAGGAAGGAAGGAAGGGAGGGAGGGAGGGAGGGAGGGAGGGAGGGAGGAAGGGAGGGAGGGCCTGGATAACTGAGCTCGGAGGATAAGGAAGTCTCCAGAGCTCAGCCTACAATATCCAGTCAGTGAGTGGATGGGCAGAGGGAGAGACGAGGGACGGGTGCGTGGATGTTGCCACTGTCCATTCTGTGCTGCTGTAAAAGAACACCCAAGACAGGGTAATTTACAATGAACAGAAATCCATTTTCTCACATCTGGAGGCTGGGAATTCCAATACTAAGGTCCAGCATCTGGCAAGGGCCATCTTGTGGTATCACCATATGGCAGAAGGCAGAAGGGCAAAGAGGCAAAGGGGGATGAGACCCACACTTTCACATGAGCATTAATCCCTTCCAGAAGGACAGACCTCTCATGGCCTAATATCAAATGATTCTGTCTTAATGCTGGCAATTAGGTTTCAACAAGAGTTTTGGAGAGAACAAACATTCAAACCATAGCAGATGGATGGGTAGGTAGGTGGGTGAAGAGATGGGTAGACAGGTCTGAGGATGGGTGTGTGAATGGATGGATGGACAGATGGACAGATGCAAGGGTGGACAGGAGAGTGCAGAGATGGAGGATTAGGTGGACACATGGTGGATAGATGGATGGATGGCCAGGCAGACAGACAGGTGGATGAATGTGTGTGGGGGCAAGTGGACGGGTGGGTGAGTACATGGTGGATGGGCAGGTGGACAGAGTTTTGGATGGGTTACACACCTATCTTCACCAGTGCTCAGGTGGGCCATAACCAGAACTGCTCACTCACCTCCCAAGACTCAATCCCTGCATGGATCACCAAGTCCCTGAGATATGACCCCCCACACGCCCTCTATCACAAGCAGGTGCCAGCAGAGGGGACAGCCCCCTCTAAATGTGCCTTTCACTAAGATTCAGGTGATGGCCCCTCCTGTTGTCTCACCTCCCTCCAGCAGACACTGTTGCACACAGCCCTCTATTGGGCTGGAGATGGTGACCCTGGCCTCGGGGCGCTCACAGATATGCAAGTCATGAATGCTGGGAGGTCTGTGGAGCTGAGAAGAGGCCCTCACCCAGTGGAAAGGGAAGAAGTCCAAAAGGTGGCCCCAAGTGGAATCTCTAAAACTCAGTCTGAAATCACCTAGTTTTTCACCATCCATGAATGGGAGTTGAATTTTGTTAAACTTTTTCTGGATCTCTAGGATCACCTTGTCATTTTTTTTCTTTAGCCTGTTGATATATTCGATTATATACATTGATTTTTCGTAATATTGAGACAGCTTTGCATACCTGGGATAAATCCAAGTCGTGACACATAATTCTTTATATTACCTGTTGGACTCTATTGGCTAATACACTGCTGAGGGTTTCTCATCAATATTTATGAGTTAGTCTGTAGGTTTCTTGTAATGCTTTTGTCTTGTTTCGGGACTTGGGTCACGATGGGCTTGGAGAATGTGTTTACGAGATGCCCCTTCTACTCCTATCTTCTGGAATGGATCTCAAACAAGTGGAATGATTTCCTCCCTGACTGATGGAAGAACTCACCAATGGAGCTGAATGTCCTTGTGCTTCCTGTTTCACCAGTGTCTTTATTTTTTCCTGTATGGGTTTTGGCAGATGGTGTCTGTCAAGGATTGGTCCATGTCACCCAAGCTATAATTGTGTGGTCACAGAGCTGCTCCGCTCCTTGTCACCCCTTCAGTGTCTGTGGGGTCTGTAGTGGTGGCTCCTGTTTCTACTAAGTAGACCGGAGAGATGTTTGCCAATTTTACTGAAATTTCTAATTTCACTGATTACTAGTTTTTATCATTTTTGTTTGCTTGCTTGCTTTAGATTTAACTTGATGTCCTTTTTTTTTTTTTTTTTGGAGTCCTAAGGCTAGAGTTAGAATGAATGATTCCAGAACTTTCTAAAACATGCATTGAATGCTATAAATTTCCTCTAAGCATTCATTACTTTTGCACATCCCACCAATTTTAAACAGACAGTACTTTCATATTCATTTACTTCAAAATATTTTTAGACTTCTCTGGAAAGTTCTTTGACCCATGCACTATTTGTTCTCCAAATATCTGAGACCTGCCCAGTTACTGACTTCTAGTGTAACTCCACTGCATTCCGAGAGCACACTCACGAGACTTCTGGTCTTCTAAATGTGCTAGGCATGTTTTCTGGCCCAGAATGTGGTCTGTCCTGGCAAATGGTCCATGTGATGAGAAGAGGGTGTCTCTCCTGCTGCTGGGTGAAGCGGTCACAGAAGTCAAGCAGATGCAGTCAGCTCACAGTGCTGTGCAACTCCACCGCCCCCTGCACGTCTGACCCATCAAACACTGGCTGGGTACTGCTGGAGTCTGAGGAGTGGACTGTCCACCTCTCCCACCCATTTCTCCATGTGCTTTGGCACTCTGTCACAGGTGCACATGTGCTTCTGGCAAGGACAGGAGAGCTCATCCGCTGACCTCACCCAAGGGTGAAGCCTCTTCCAGTCCCAGGATGCACACGGAGCTGGCACCATAGTGTGCAGACCACCCACCAAAAGGGTGACCCC
Organism: Aplodontia rufa; assembly: GCA_004027875.1. Lineage (NCBI taxonomy): Eukaryota > Metazoa > Chordata > Mammalia > Rodentia > Aplodontiidae > Aplodontia > Aplodontia rufa. The sequence goes on from PVKS010004666.1 coordinate 32,119, forward strand.
AACTCCTCGTGTGTGCCTTGTAGAGACCCTCCCTGAGTGTTGGTGGGCCCTGATGCTTGCCCCCTACCCTCAGGTTGTGGTGCACAGGACTGCAACCCTGACCCAAAGACGCTGCTCTCTGCTGTGCTGTGAACACAGCAGCCAGCCTGGGGAACACTCATACCTGGGCCCTGCAGGTGGCCTCAGACAGAGAGCAGTCTCTGGCCAACAGTCACAGAAGAGCAAGCACTCAGCCCCACAGCCAAAAGGGATGACAGGGACGAGCTACCCACGTGAGCCTGGAAGTGGATTCTCTAACAGCTGAGCTGCAGGTGAAGCCACAACCCAGATGCCACACTGAAGACAGCACTATGAGCCCAGGGCAGGAGACCGTTACAGTGTGCCAGACCTCTGGCCCCAGAAGTGGTGACTGACAAGCATGTGCTTTGGTGCTGTTTGTGTTGACACAGAGGGTCCTGCGGCACTTCCGATGCCACCATCTTTGGGGAACCTTTCAGCTGTGTCTAGAAGGCAGTGTGGCTGAAGGTCAATGGAGATCACCAGCCACTCAACACCCACAGCCCCAAGAGCCGCTGCCAAATGAGGACCCCTCCTGGGAAGGAGGGAGAAACAGAAAAGGGTTGGGACCCCACTGTAGGCAGAAACGGGCCTGGGTGGACAGATGCAGTGCTGCAGCCAGAGCTCCGCTGCCCAGAGAGCCATCCGCAGGTTGCAGCCCAGGGAACTCGCAGCAACTGGGTGGGGACAGCCGGTGTGGGTGTGGCAGCCAGCACCATCAGTGACGTAATTTAATTAAGAGATGGCACTGTTGATGCCAAGAACTGTGATGAGCGGGGCTGGCTCTGGCAGCCTCCCAGCACCCTGCCACCATGGGGAGCTCCGAACAGCCCTGCATCTTCACACGCAGTTTGGAATAATTATTGCATGTTTCCAGTGCCTTCAGCTTTCTGTCTTCCCTCCAGTCTCTGGGTCTCCTGCTCCATCACAGATTAGTTCATCTAAATCTGCCCTTTCTCATCAAAAGAAAGGACCACACATTTTATCTTCAGTTACCCAAGTAGCTCTGCACGCTCCCCAACAACCTGTGGCTGATGCAAAACAGGCAAGCATGCTCCCTCTGGGCCCACCCCAGCTAGGACCCCCAGAAGAGTGAGGCCGCTGCCACCATTTCCAGCCCAGTGGCACGTGTCTGACACTCGGAGTCCTCTCCTGGTGCCCTCCAGCCCAGCCTGCCAGACGGCTGCAGCCTCCTGCTCAAGGGCAGCTCCCAGAGCCTCGAGGTGTGTAGAGAGCTGGCCTGTGTGCACCTCTTGGCCCCAGCAGGGCTGGGAGCTGGCTGAGGGGTCTATCTGGTTGACAGTGCCCATGGCCGGCCCTTGAGGGTCAATGGATCAGGCTCTCCCGAGTGCCCTGAACACCCAGGCACTCAAGCAGCTGCTCCTGGGAGAAGAGTGGCATTTTTCCACTGAGAGAAAACCTTTTCGCACATCTTTTTCTATCTGAAAGTCGGTGCTTCTCTCCCAGCCTGGGCTGTGCACTGTGGGAAGGTTTCCTGAGCACACCTCAAAGGCCAGAAAGGACCATGTGGGCAGCCTGGCACTTCACTCGTCCTGAGGCCAGCAGCCTGAAGGGAAACAGCATCTCCAGCGCTGTCCTGAGGATTCTGTGGGGCTTGGTTTTTGTTGTTTTTTTTTTTTTGGGGGGGGGGGGTCTGTCCCAGACGATGTCAAGGAGGAGCACAAGGGGCTGGAGCGGTGGCTCAGTGGTTTCGGCGCTTGCCTGGCAAGCACGAGGACCCAGATTCAAACTCCAGCACCACGTACACAACTGAGTGTTGCAGCAACTAAGGCCATGTGAAAAACTAAATAAAGTTGTTTCTCTCTTTCTCTGTCTCTCACTGTCCCTCTCTCTTTAAAAAAATTAAAAAAAAAGAGGAGCACAAGCAGGAAGATGTAACCTGGTGATGAAAACAGTTCTGCCATCTAGGCTCACTGCTTGAGCCCCAAGCAGGGGCCTGCACACAGGGTGTACTGGGACTGAACCAGCTCCCGTCATGCCCAGACCCATGGGGACCCACTCATGTCCAGGGAAGGCTGACTCCCAGAGCAGGGAGACAACCCTCAGGTCTCACTATCAGAAGCTCAGTGGAGCCCACCCTGCTTCACTCCTGGAGCTCAACCACCTACCCTGAGGTCAACCCTCTCCTCCACAGCCCCAGCTGCAAAAAGGCAGCTTCCCTCCGCCTGGAGACGAGTGGCCATACCCACCTTGAAATCCCAGATCTCCCCTCCCTCTGCCCCCACATGCCACCCACCGCCTCTGACCTCATGTCCTCCCTGCCCCCCAACTGGCTGTGCCCTATGAGGTACACACATTCCTGCTCAGGATCAGACACCAGCCTGCCGTGAGAACACAGCACCCAACCTGAGCCCAGCACCAGCCTTCTGCGCATGAGCAGGTGCTCCGCCTCCCCACCCTTCCAAGAAGGCACATTCCATGTGCAGCACCCTGACCACTCCTCCCCTCCCAAGTCTTTGGGCCCCTTGGGGTCAGCTGCAGCCCTCATACCCACAGCCCCCTTGTAGAGAGCCTAAGAAAAACAGCTGGTGACTCAGACTAAGGTCTTCAACTACCTTGGAGAGGCAGTAACACCGAAGGGCAGTTTCTGTGCAAAGGTGCAGAGTTAAGTCTGCCCTTGAATATCGGCAAAGCCCTGAGTGGGGAAATCTTACAAACGTGCAGAAAGTTTTTGGGCAAAAAGTCCAAGATATAAAACAGTCCTCAACCCTTAAATCCAGATACCAGTTGCTAGGGAAAGAAAGCTCTAAGAATAAATAATTTAACCACGAAAATGCTGCAGACTGCAACCTTCAAAGCCTGTCTGCTTTTCAGAAACTCTCCTAGTTAACTTTTTCATAATAAAATCCTATAAAATAGGGACTGGAGCGGTTCAGCAACTACAGCACTTGCCTGGCATGCGTGAGGACATGGGTTCAAACCCAAGCACCACGTACAACAACAAAAGGTTGGAGCAACAGAAGCCATATGAAAAACTAAATAAAACTGATTCTTTCTCTCTCTCATTATTCATCGCTCTTTTTTAAAAAATTCTATAAAATAAAGGTGCTGTGGTAACTCTGGATAACTGTTCCACCACAGCAGTGTCCCACCTGGTCCCAGATTTCTCGGTACGTCTGTGGCTCCTTCACCCCTCGCTGGTACCCACGTTCAGCAGCGCAGGTCGTGGCACCTGTTCGCAGGTGTCCCACAGCATGTAGGACAACCACTGCGTCAGCTTCCCCACACTGTGGCCAAACACCTGACTTAACCAACTTAGAAAAAACTGGTTGTGCCTCGCAGTGTCAGAGGCTTCTGTCCCATGTCCCCGGCTCTGTTGCTCTGGGTCTGAGAGAGGCAAAACATCATGGCAGAGGGTAAAGTGGAGGAAGCTGGCAGCTGCTGGCAGCCAGAAAGGAGAGAGTGGAAGAGAGGGTCAGGAATAAGACATGGGCCCTAAGCAAGGCCATAAGATCCCACTCCTTTCCACCAGATTCCACCTGCCATGGCCTCCACCTCCCAGTACCCCATTCAGCTACCACTAGATTGATCCATTTGTGCTCAACGATCCAGTCACGTCCCCAAAGCACCACACCTCTGAACACTGCTGCCCTGGGAAAACCCAGCCTTCAGCACACAAGCCCCTGGGGACACTGCAGATCCAAACCATGACATTCTGCCCGTACCCCAAAGGCTCATGTCCACCTCTAATGCAAAGTTCATACAGCCCATCTTCAAGAGTCCAAAAGTCTCAAAGGTTCTGGCATTGCTCAAAAGTCTCCCCTGAGACTTAAGGCGAACTCTTAGCTGTGAGTCCCTGTAAAAACCAAACAGCAAGTTACGTACTTCCACATACAAGGACAGAAAACATTCCCATTATAAAAGGGAGGGATGTGGGCATGAAAACAAGGAATGGAACCAAATCGAGACCAAAGCCCAGCAGGAAGGCATTAAATCTCGTGCTTCCTGTCTGGCACCCAGGGTGTGTGATGGTATGAGGTTTTCTCCCACGGGTTTGGGCATCCCTGCCCCTATGACTTTGACTGCTGCAGCCCAGGTCTCTCTTGGGCTGGCTCTGCTCACTGCTTGCAGCTGTCCTCAGCAGATCTTCCGCATTTCTGGCTCTTCTAACTTCCTGGGGTCTCCAATGCAGCTTTAGTTTCACTCTCACAGTTTTACATATCACCCTCTTAGGGGCTGCCTGCAGGTAATTAGGACCCTGAAACACACTGCCTAACTCTTGCATCCTCCATGCCTGTAACATCGGCACCCTTGTGGACTTTTTTGCCCTTGAGCATGAGTTGGCTGGACTCTGACCAATAACTGAGATGTCCTCAAGGCATCTTTCTTATTTATTGTCCTGGTACAAAGTACCTGGTTTCCTTTTAGTGGTGCTAATCTCTTCAGCAACCGCACCTTCCAGGGCCTCAGCTTTACACTTGCTTCTTTTCCAGCCACACTGCAATCCACAGCCTGAATGCTGTGCTGCTTGCCTTGAAATTTCCTCTGCCAGATGAATGAGCCTCACGGAAAGTCTCATGGCATGGACAAGTTCTTCGCCAGAATGTAACATGCATGGCCTCTACTCCAGGTTCCAATGGAGTCCCCATTCCCATCTGAAACCTCAAGGGCACCGTCTTTACTGTCCACATGCCCATCAGCACCCAGGCCTCTGTGCCCACACCTGTACCATCAGTTAAGCTCTTCCTACAGCATTCGCAGGCTTCTCCCACAAACCAGTTTCTACAACCTTCTAAACCACATCAGGAGCACAGTCACAACAACAATCCCACCTCTCAGTATCAATGTTCTGCTGCTGCAACCAAATCCCTGACAAGAGCAACTTAGGAGGAAGGTTCTGGCTCACAGTCATGTTAGGCAGGAGATGAGGCATGTAGAAAGAGTAAGAAAGTAGACCACCACGGAGAGCCCCATCCCCACCCAGACCTCCACTTGTCACCCTTCCTGTGAGAGCAAACACCCCACCTGTGGTTAAAGGGAGGAAGCGAGAAAACTACAAGGGGAATTCAAGTTCCTAGAGGGAAAGCCGCTGAACTTGGGCCAGTGCAACAGCCCACAAGACCACCCTAGAGTTGACTGCTCATAGTTCTCATATCACTATGGTCTGCTCCCCAGCCCCATGCATTTTCTGGGGTAGAAAGAAACTTACTACGTGTGGGCAGCAGAGAGGCAATAAGGTCAAATTCAGCTGTCAGTCAAGGCACCAATCAACCCCAGAGAAGGGAGAGACCAGCACAGCCCAATCCAAGTGAGCTCCGCTGTGTAGACAGGCTTTGGGCTACTTCACAGCTCAGCCCACCCTGCTCTCCCACACAGATTTTCACTTTCAATGAACTTTTACTTTGTTTGCCAATCCCTTGCATCTTGCTGGGGACACCAATAACCCAGGGTCCCCCAGACACCCCTGCCCATGAGCCAATTAGTTTCAGAGGTTTCAGCACATGGCCAGCTGGCTCCACTGCCTGAGTAGAGTAAGAACAGTGTGGCAGAGGCGACAGCCACAAAGGGGAGACAGAAAGAGAGAGCAAAGGGCCAGGGACCACACAAGTCCTAAGAGCATGCCCATGAGGACCCACTCCCTTCTGCTACGTCCCACCTCCCAGTCTTCACATCTCCCAGTGGTCCATGCAGCTGTGAATTCGTTGATGGACTGATCCGCTGCTCTGGTCAGCATCCTCATGATCCAACCACTTCCATAAAGCCCACCCCTGACTGCTGCTGCACTGGGGATTCAAGCCTTCAACACATGGGCATTTGGGGACTTTCCAGATCCAAACCCTAACACACACCCTGCCATGAGCTCCTGGTTTCAAGCACCACCATTCACAGAAAGAGAAATAACATCCACAAGGGCTTTGGTGATGGAGACCAGTGCTTCCACTTCTTCCTGAGACATGTCACCCTCTGCTAAAATCTCTTCAGCCTGCACACCTACCAGGGCTCCTCCCCCAGCATAGCTGGGCCCTCCCTGCCACCCATCCGGCAGTGCCCTCTCTGTCCTGAGTTGTGTGGATCCCCTCTTCCAGGCAGCCCTCCCTGGCTGGCAGGGTGGACAAGACCCTGCTCCTATCTGCACACGACACACACTCTCAGTTCTGTGGCTGCTGTTTCTGTTGGCTGCCCAGTTCCTACCCTGGCCTAGGACGGCAGGCCCTCTTCACCCTTGACACTACAGCAGCCCTGCAGCTCTGCCCATTTCACAGAAGCAACGAGCCTCTCCACCTTCTCCTGGAGTATGAATGGCAGGGGAGAGGTCACACACAAATTTGGACCCAGGTCCATCCAAGTCCAAAGAAGCCCCACTTCACACATGACCTCTCAGTAAAGAACTGTGAGAAGCCCAGGCAGCCCCCACCCTTCCCTGCAGCCCAGCCAGATGTGTGCAGATCACAGCAGGCAAAACTGGGCAAAGGCTGAGTAAGACCCCTGACAGCCTGTGCCTCAGGCTTCACCTGAGAAGTGTGGCTGCGGTGGGCCACAGCCCAACCAAAAATCAAACATGAGTGATTAAGATCAGATCAAAATAAATGCAAAGGGGAACTGAAGAATGGCAGAGAAGGCAACCAAATAAATCGGCTCTTGAAGAGCTCACAAACTTGATGAAACTTCAAACTTCAGCTACACTCGGAGACTGTCAAGTAACTGAACTCAAAAATGAAAGACAAGATTTCACTACAGACCTAACAGGAAAAAAAGCTTGTAAGAGGGGCTGGAGCAGTGTGGCTCAGCAGTTGGAGAGCTTGCCTGGCATGCACAAAGACCTGGGTTCAAACCTCAACATACACAACTAAGTGTCGGAGAAACAAAGGCCAGATGGAAAAATAAATAAAATAGATTCTCTCTTTCTCTCTCCCTTCCTCTGTCCCTCTCTCTCAGAAGAAGGAAGGGAGGAGGAAGAAGCCGCGGTGGAGGTGGAGGGGGAGGGGGAGGAGGAGGAGGAGGAGGCGGCAGCGGTGGCGGCAGTGGCAGCAGCAGCAGCAGCTTGAAAGAAAACATTATGACACCTATAATCCCAGGAATTCAGGAGGCTGAAGCAGCAGGCTTCTCAAATTTCAGGCCAGCCTCAACAACTTAGCAAGACTCTCAGCAATTTTAGTAAGACCCTGTCTCAAAATAAAATATAAAAAGGCCTGGGGATATAGCTCAGTGGTACAGTGCCTTTGGATTCAAACCCCAGGAACAACCAAAAAAAAGAAAAAAAAAAGAAAAGAAGAAATGAAAAGTATGAACACACCTATTATATTGAATAGTAACTTTAAAAATTCCCATAAAAGATCCAGTTCTACTTCCCAATCCATCCTAGGAGTCTACAACCACACAAACAAATCACAAGGAAACTGCAGGCCAGAGTCCCTCACAGATAAACACAAGTACAAAAAACTCAGCAATCTATAAAAAGGATTTGGATCCATGACCAAAAGAAACATTTATCCCAGCAATGCAAGGTTGGTTTGGCACCAAAAAAAAAAAAAAAAAAAAATTCACATAACACCACCTTAACAGAATAAAGGACAAAACCACATGACCACTTCAATACAAAAAGGAGAAAAGGAAAATGGGATGAAATTGGAACTTCCTAAGTCACAGGAGATGGTATAAACGCCACAGCTGCTTTGGATATCAGTCTGGTAACTCCTCGCAGTACTAACCAGCCAGGTCTGCAGCAGACCGGGTCCTACCCTCTGAGTGCAGAGACATAGACCCTGCACACAAGTCACATGTGGAGACACCTGACAACACACAGAACCGGACGGAGCAGCTCCAACACCTCCCTTGCACAGACCCCAAAGTCAAGCCCCTTCTGGGTCCACACCCACTGGAGCCCATTCTCACCCCACCCTTCCTATACCCTCACCACCCAGGGAGCCCTTTCCCCAAGGTCACCAGCCACCGTTTTCCTACCCCTTCTGTTCCCTTAGCAACACCCATTGGCCCTGTTCTTGCCCTTCTTCACTGCACACCCCACATGCTGACATCCAACTGGGTCACTCTGACCTTTACACCTCGCCTCACTCCAAGGCCCTCCAGCTTCCTCCATATCCTCACCCAGAGGACTCCCCCTTGGCCAGCACTGCTCCTCAGGCTGCGTCTGCCCAGATGTCTCCCTTCCTGCCCCTCAGCATGCCCTTAAGCCCAGGATGGGAAACCCAGACCCAGGCATTACTTGTAGTGGGCTCACCCTGGCCATCTGTGGCCCTGCCTCCCAGTACACCCAGCACCCATCTCCCCAGTACACGGTGCTGGTGAGCATGCCTTGGCTGGCAGCCGGGTGCCCACGGTGTGGCATGACGGGCTGCCAAGTAGGATGGGGGTGTCAGCCAGAGCCCATAGCCCTGTAGATCTGCTAGCATCCCTCACCTGCCCCTAGGCAAGGCACCCTACTCACGCTCTGAGCCATCCTCGCAAAGGCAACAGAAAGCCCCAAAACTGCCCAAGTATGGGAGAGAGGGAAGCAGCATATGCAACCTACAAACGCAGCCAATCTGCCCTTTCAAGATGCTGGGCTGGAACGCAGCAGCCAGCAGACACCACACTAATTCAGGTGCCAAGCAGCACTCATGCCAAGTGTGGGACACTACTGCCCACAGGAACCTCAGCAAAGCCCCTGTGGAGAAGGTCACTCTCCCAGAGCAGTGCAGAAGGACAAGAGGTGCAGCCGCTGGGCTCTGGGCTCAGCCCCCAGCCCCCAGGTCAGTCGCCACAGCCCCAGGACAGAGCAAGCAGACACACACACCACTCGTCAAGTGGCATCCTGACCACAGTGCTGGACACAACACACTCAGCAGGTTAAAAAATAAAATACAGAAGTATTTGTTCATGAGCACTAACAACTTAAGAGGTCAGAAATCGGCTCCCTAGGATCACGGCTTTTCCTGGAGAGCGGAGGTCCAGCCAGGAGGAGCTGCCCTGCAGATGCTGCAGCCTCCAACCTCACTGGTCAATACAGGTCCCACCACCAGGCAGGGATGACCACTTGAGCCAGAAACATGGTTGGCTCCGTTCAGAAGAGCCCGTAGAGGAGAATGCCAGGCAGGGGGCCACACCTGACCACACCTGATCATGACCCAGTTGCTGGTATTAGAGAGATGACAATCCTACACTCAGCTCAACACACACCACACAGGGCCAGGAGCTGACAAGAAGTGTCCACCATGCTGAGAACTGCCACCATGCACCTTGCCTGACCACTAGTCCTGTCCTAGGGTGGGGGCATCCTGGGAAGCCGGTCCTCCCAAGGGCCCCCAGTCCTCCCAACCTACTCCTACCTCTGAGCATCTGCAGAGAGGATGCATCCAGTGAACCCAACACCTGAAGAGAGTGGGCAATTTTCCTGGTCTGCCACCCCTGGGCTCAGTTGGAAGCCCCACCCCCTCAGCTGGAGAAGGGAGGGGGATGGACAGGGTCAGCCTGTTGCTTGCCACACCACAGGTGTCCCAACATCCCCAAAGCCCTCCCCAGGAGGGGCATCCAGGCCCTGGATGCCTGGCCAGGGACACTCACAGCAGGGCTGCACACTGACACAAGTAGAGATCGGCATCCATCTAGTTCTGGTGGTCTCTGTGTCCTTGCCTAGAGACTCCCACTAACAGGTTTCCTCCTGGGTGGCCCTTTAGAGAGTGATGCTGGCCCCCATGTGAAGAGACTCAAGCCTGCTGTGCAGCATGAGGGGCTGACAGCAGGGTGGGGGCACCTGCCCAGGTCCAACCAAGCAGGACAAACAGAGCCCCACTGCCACAAGCCACTGGGGAGGTGGGGCCTGGGCAGGAGGCCACCAGGAGGTGGGGATCAGACCTGGGGCCCAGAGCTAGGGTGGGGCCTTCACATTCAGTACACACAGGACAGGGCTGCATGCTGGCCCCAGCACTAGGGAGGCCAACTCAGCCCAGGAACCCAAACCACAGGGGCCAGGTGCAGCAGAGGGGCTCAGCAGCACTAGCCAGGGACAGGGACAGGTGAGGGGTTCAAAATGAGCCTTAGGAGACCCCCCAAGTGAGCCTCAGAAGACTGTCAAGGTCCCCTCCAGAGAGCTGGTGCTGGAACCCTAGCCCATCTGCCTTCAGGGAGGGTCAATTCATGGGAAAGAACCTCAAGGGCTTCTGCACTCACCCCTGGGAGTTCCAGGAGTTAACCCCCTGAGACACTGGACACCCTCAGCCCTAAACAGCCAAGCTCCAGTTCCTGGTTGGGACCAGCATCTCAGAATGCTTAGTCAGGGACCCGGGCCTTGTCCAGCACAAAGCCAGGTGGTCAGCAGACACTGTCCATCCAAGAGTAGGGATCAGTGGAACCTATCTCCAGGGCTGGTGGGATCAAGGATTCAGGGGTCCTAATAGCCACAGCCTACCAGGACCAACTGCAGTGCTGACACCAGACAGTCCTGGCCAAATGGGGTCAGTGGCCACATATCAGCATGGGTGCAAGGCAGGATCCTGGGCAAGGGGTCTGGAACAATTGAGAAGGTGGCAACAGCTAGAGAAGCCAGGCTGGCTCTGGAAGCCTCCAGAAAAGCACTCAGGCGTGGCCGGGGGCGGGGGGCCCACAGCTACATGGAACCCCAGGGTCAAGGGCATCAGTGCAGGCCTGTGCCAGGTCTCCAGCCCAATGATAGCTGCCCAAGTAACCTTCCTAGTACCAACAACACAGGCCGAGGCTTCCTGCTGCCCAGGCACACCCACCCAGCCACTGTCCCTGCAGCCCTCCAACCGGAGACCCCAGTGTCTCCTCCCCAGACATGATGCACCAGCAGGCAAAACTAAAGTTTATACCAGAAACAAGAGAGAAGCGTGACTCAGAGCAGATCTCCCCACTTAGTGCCACGTGGGTTCTTGGTGGAAAAAGAAAGCAAGCAAATGGCACCTGCCTCAGACAAGAGCCCCATGCTGCTCAGACCCCAGCTGCCCAGGCCCCAGCCACCCCTACAGCCCCGTGACACTCAGACCCCAGCTGGCCCAAAGGCCTGGTGCCACCAGAGTTCCTGGCCCTCTCTCCTTCCTCCAACCCCCAAACCAACCCTGGAACCAAACCCAGGCCAACACACCTCTCAAGAGTGGTTCTGTAACCACCACCCCCACTTCAGCCTGGCCAGGCACTGTCTGCACCAGCCTTGGCGGAGAGGGGCCCACAGCAAAGGGGAGGCATCTGCCAAATACCGGACAAAAACTACCAAAAGGAAGACTTTTTATTTCAAGTTTCTATGGAGATATTACAAACAATGTAGACTGAAAAGAAGAACACTTAAAATTTAAGTAACTATAGCTTTAAAATAAAAATATGATTAAGCAAAATAATAAATAATGCCATCCCAGGACAACGTTTCAGATCAAGGCATGTCGTCTGTCTACCTGGCCCTGCTCTGCGTCTGCGCCCAGCCCCCAGCACCCTGTCCCTCAGGCCACTCGTGTGCCTGGTCTCCTAGTGATATAGGAATGAAAGGCCCACACCGTCCAAATCTTGACTTTATTTTTAATATAAAAAATGCAAATTTGGAAACCCACCCTACTTCCCCCCTAACATAATGCTTTACCTCTTAAAAATAAAAATAAAGTACTAATTCTATATACATCACATGTACCATACAAAAATGTATCCAAAGTTCTATTGCTACCAAAGTGTTCTAAATTAAAACAAGTTACAGAAAGCCCCTCATTGTAAACAAAAGATTACAAGTTACAAAATCAAAGTACACACAGGCCAGAGTCATTTCTATAACCACGCAACACATTCTGCTCCCAAACCAAGTTGAACTTTTATGTGCCTGTATAAAAATGCATATCAATATACTTTTGCAAATTTACTTTTCATTATAAAGCAACTGAATACACTTTCTATAATAAATAATCCGCTGGGAGGCACGCCTGTAGGAGTGGGGGCGGACCAGAGGACGATGCAGGGCAGACAGGACAATGAGGAGGAGGAGGCTCCGCCCAGCATCACGCAGGCGGAGTGTTTTTGGTGATTTGCAAGTGATGCACATGGCATAAATTTATTCTCCACCTCTTTACACAAAGTACCATTCAAAATAATGTCATTTTCTTTCTTAAAATACACATTTGTCATTGTAAATTTACATCCCCGTCTTATTAAATAAGTGGTACTCTGTGTAAAGAGCATGATTTACAAAATTATTAAACATTCAAAAGTCTTTAAAAAAAGAAAAAAGAAGCTACACAGATGGAAGCCAGTGAGGCACGCGGCACCACCGCGCGGCTCGCGCACAACTGCGCCCCACCCGCAAAGCGCCAAGATGAGATGGTTTCATAGAAAACTTGGAAACAAAACCTCCCCCCGCCCCGGGGAAAAAGAATTAAAAGAACTACAACTAGGAAATCAGAATAAGTTAAGTGCTGAACAATATACAAACATGTACAGCTTATGAACACTATGCACAAGCTCACGGCTGCTGGTGGCCCAGGGACACGCCTCAGTCAACGTCACTGAGGTCGCTGGCCGGCTCCCCGTGGACACGGCTCAGGTGGTTCATGGCCCGATCAAAAGCAATTCGCACAGCCTTTCGGATGCTGGAGTTTCTCCCTTCCATCATTTTTAACTTGTCGATGGTTTCATCAATACCAAGAGGAACCATCTTGGACTTAGGAAGCCATTGCCTTTTTAGAAGAAAAAGATGGGGAAATTAAGACCCAGATGCACACTCTGAACCGCTAAGCACCAGCCCTTGTGGACTGGAAGGAGCCTGGCAAAGCAGAGCTGGGGCTGATGTGGGCCAGGCCTCCTGCAGGAGCACAGCAGGCACATACCCACTGCTTCCCCACCTTCCCTGTCCCCCTCTGGAGCTCATGTAAGGGGCGAGAACCAAGTCAGTTACCTCCTCCTACAAAACTCTTTCCTGAGGAATCATGTAGGACAAGCATGCACATATTCAACATAGTCCAGGTGAGCCCCGGAGCAAGGCGTGGGGCACCCATGGTGGGCAAGGCCCGCGAGCCTACGTCGACAAGTGACAAAGAGCAGCTGCCAAGCAGCCAGCAGATGCAGGTGGGTCAGGAAGAGAAGACGGCTGGGGGTGCAGGTGAGTGCCCTAGACAGGCTAGCTCCACAGGGCACAGTGAAGCACCTCCCTGGGCCATGCAGGAAAAGCCCAGACCCAGAGGCAAGCTCTTCCTGGTGGCACCGATGGACAGGACAGTCGGTGTGGTATGCCCCACCCTCAGGAGTCCTGGGGTCTGAAGTGCTGTAGATATCAGAGCAGAGCAGGGGGAAGGAGGGGGCCAGTGATGTGCACAGGGAGCTCAGCAGAGGGGGCTGCATCTTAACAGAGCTTCCAAGTATGGGGCCCATCGCAAACAGGGGCTCCTGGATCACCATCACAGATGCCAACAGGAAAAGACGAAATAGCCCAGGCTGGCCAGGACTCGGGAAAGGGAGAGAAGGCTGTTGGGTGAAAGCTGGCCAGAGCTCAACAGTCCTCCCCTTGGTCCCTGCAGTCACTGGACAAAGCCCTTCTCAGGCCCCACCATGGAAACTGGCAGTGCAAGGACCCCGAGGAATCAAGGACTCTGTGGTCCCATAGCCCCCAGCCAACATGGGCAAGGCCCAGTGCACCGAAACCAAAAGCAAACCCCTGCCTTGCCCTGCAGAGAGCCCTGGGTGCCTACACTCACCAGCTCCTCTTATTGTCGAAGAACAGAACAAGGAATAGCTTCTCATCAGACTTGGTCTGCATGTGCTCTCCAATCTTCAGCACGTCCAGGGGTGGGGCAGGGATGGTAACACCGTTGTGGTGGCCAGGCACTCGAGGCATCTTGGGGTCGATAATCTGCCAGGGTCACACTTAGGTCACTCTGAGAGCTCACACCCAGACCTGCATGCCCAGCATGCCCACAGCAGTCACTCACACACCTGCCTCCCGCCACGACGGCCACACACCCCCGGCAGCATAGGCAGGCGCCACATGGCAAGGTGCAGGCCACAAACTGGGTCCCAGGCCCCAGCAGAGCAGGCCCCGCCCACAGCACCCGACTCACCAACGCCGGGTAGGAGGGGTAGCCGCTGCACTTGGCCCACACCACTTTCAGGGGCTCTAGAACGGAGGCCGCGGCGTCAGTGGAAATCCACATGCTGTTCTGCCCCACTTCTGGGAAAGAAGGAAGCCCCAGCAGTGAGTGGCCCAGGAGAGCCGCAGTGCCCCTAGGGCCTAGCACAGCCACAGAGTCTAAGGGCTGCAGTCTCCCAAGCACGCCCAGCTCCCGGCCTCAAGCAGGAAGGCAGGCACATGAACACCACCCCTGGGTCTGGGAAAAGATTGCCACTCCACTGCCCCTCCAATGGGGGTTAGGGTCCCTGCACACCTCACCACTCCCCCTGAAGCCTGCCCACGGCCCACGTGCCTCCCAATGACCTGGAACTCTCACGCCATCCCCAGCTCCAAGGTCTATAACACATCTACACCACCAGGTCCCCAACACCCCACTATCCCTGAGCCCCGTTTCCAAGCACAGGGCCCTTGGCACATTACAGATGCATCTTACAAAACCGAACCCTCAAATTCAAAACCAAAGTCCTGGCTGTCTCCAATAAATCACCACCTGTTCCTCTGACCCATCCCCACACATCCCAGAGCCCAGCACCTCCAAGTGCACACTAGCTCCAGGCCCTCCCCATGGCAACAAAACCCTCATCCATCAGCCTCCCACTGCCAGTTCAGAACCTTCTGAGCTCCCACAGCACCCTGCTTCAACCACATGGCCTGGCCACCTGCTGCCCCACACCAGCCTCCCCAGCGGCCCCACCCTGATACCCCTCACAACACAGCTGCCTCACAAGAAAACTGGGCCCCTAGGTCCCTAAGCCCCAGGTAGCAGAGGCTGCTTCTGTCCTCCCAACTGACCAGCACCTGCCAACACGTCCCCTTAGTCCACCCTACTGTGACACATTCAGCTGCAAATGGCAGGTGAACCCATGTCCTGGACAGCAAGTGATGCCCTAGAGCCACCTGAAACCAACTGATGCTGCCGCCCACAGCAAACCTGGCACCCAGCATATAACAGTGCCTCCTCATGCCCAAGAGCACAAGCCTTTCATTAGGCCAGCAGGATCAGCTCATGTACAGAGCTCCCTGAGCCAGTCTGTGGAGTCTGCCATCAGGGAACGCTCATTAGAGGCCACACACACGGACTCACCAGCTGCGATCCTGGCTGCCTTGGCGTAGTTCCCGTTTTCGATGCAAGATATCAGCTCACTCCTGTCCTCCAGGGTGTGCCTTCGCACAAGGGCGGGCTTGCCTCGCCCGCACTTGGGTGTGCTAAAACTTCAGGAGAAAAAGCAGAGTTCAGTCCAGGACTGAGACCCAGAGCACAGCAGGCCCTGTCCACAGCTCCCCCTACAACAGGCTGCCTGGTGCGGCTGCCTACCACCAAGCTAGGCTGCAACAACAGAGCCCGACAACCCTGGGAATGGCCTGCAGCTGGGGCTGGAGAGCTGGTCACCAGGAGGGCTGTCCCAGTTGCCAAGGCAGCCTCCCTCCATGGGGCTGACTACCATTTTGCAAAAGGCAAGATTTGGAGAGAAAAGGACAAAGTATAAACTTAACTATATATTCTAAAACGTGCTGATCTTTAATGTAGTTTTGTTTTACACTTCCAATTAAGTTTTGCAAAGCAGATCAATACATCTCATGGGAAATATCCCTACCTACAGGGCAGAAAATGCACATGGATCCCAGGCCAGCCTATCTCAAGGTGGGAGCTGAAGACAGGCAGGTGCTGGGGAGACACAAGGGTGGAGACAAGGCCAGTGCCCACCTTGAGTCGCAGAGTGGGCTGTTGCTGGAAGAGATGCTAGACTCAGATGCACAGCGTCGCCGGGGCGCAGCTTTCCTCTCCAGGCCACTGCCTGGCTCCTGCTCCGTCCTGGCACCCCCAAAGCCATTGGTGAGACCTGGAACACAGGCAGGCAGGTGCCAGGTCAGGCCGCTGCTCACAGCCGACTTTTCTAGGCCTTATGCTGCGCATTCTTCTTTAAGTGTGGACTGTATTCTCCAAAGAACACTGCACATACAAGAACAGCTCATCCTTCACCCTGAGCCCTCCAACAGCTAGCACAGCGCGCACAGTGCAGGAGACCCAGAAATGCTTGTCAGTGGACTGAACAGTTACAGCAAATACAGGTCAAAGTGCTGGTGTGAAGAAGGCACTCTTCTTTAAAAAGGAGACTTTGCAGCAGATTCCACGAAGGCAAAGCTAAGGGGATCTTGCCATCCCCTCCCAGAAGAGCAGATCTCGCACACTTCTATGAGCTCACAACCAAAGGCCAGCCTGCGCACCCTATGGGGACCAAGTCTGGACTAGGCCTGTCAGGTCCCCAGGGCAGCAGGGCACTACCACCGCCACCAAAAATGCCCATATTTGTGGAGCTGCAGCGAACAGTAAATTAAGTTTAAAAAAAAAAAAAAAAAGCTTTATTTCAAAAAGACAGGCATTTACATAAACCTGAAAAATGCCAGTAAAACACTTTCAAGCACAAAATGAGGCCCCATTCATCACCCCAAAACCTCTGGACCCAAGCACAAGGAGGCACAGTGCACATGGAGGTGGATGCACAGGAATCCAGTGTCTAACGGTGAGCAAACACGCAGCGTGGGAGACTTCAATCAAGGCAGATCTCAGTCAGCTCAGTTATCACTCTCCTGAAGCAGCCCGACTTCGGGTCAGTAGGCAGGAAAAAGCATATCTGTCCCAGGCCCCTGCAGAAGGCCCTGAGTTCGGGAGGGGTGGCATGTCCCAGGCTGCACACTTGGCAGACCTCCCTCTGGTGTCAGTGGGGGCAGGAAGAGGAGCAGTACTTTTTCCAAAACGGAATACCATCTTCAGGCACACCTCATCCTTAAAACAAATTAACTGCGAATCAATTTTCCAAGTAATACGGGTAAATGTGTAAAGCGTTTCCTCAGAACTCTTTGGGAATGAGTGGCCAGACTGCAGGGTCTCCAGCTGTGTGCACACTTTCCTTCCTGCACTCTTCCATTCCTTCCTGATAGGAGGCTCTGATACACAACAGCTTCTTCATCACCCCCTTCAACACGGCTTGTTAGCAATGCAGATGACAGGCCAGGATAGAACCTGGTCCCACACTCAAAAGTCACAGAGGTCCTGCAAGGCTGACTGACCCCAGGAGCAGAGGAACACACTTCCTTCCTCTGACCAAAGTCTGTGCAGACAGCCCACTGAACACAGATCACACACAGAACCCATGCCCAGGACCAGGGGGTCTGAAAGGGGACTAAGCCCAGTGCTGAGCTGCCAAGACGGGCAGGTCTGCGGAGAACTCTCAAGGTCTTGTACCAACAGGCACCAACATGGGTGCCTCCTCCCAGGATATCACCAGGACCAGCCAGGTCCACAAGTATGGCCCAGCAGCCAAGCCACTCATTCAGAGTGCACGGATGGGGACAAATGTCACTCCAAAGCCTGAGTAAAAACCTGACGCACTGATATCAGGTGCCGAAGAGCGACCTTGAGGGACACCTGCCTCCCTGTGTTGTGCCCATCCCAAGACGCTGCAAAGCAAGCCCTCTCCAGGCTGAGTAGGCAAAGCCAGGCTGGATGAGGTGGTTTCTCTAGAAGTAGTGCCAGGTCCATCAGGGTCAGCTGGGGAGGACAAGGAGCAGGCTCCACACAGCAGGTGGAGGTCAGCTAGGGGGAAAACAACAACCACCAGCAGCAGCCACTCACAGAACCAACCTGGGGAGAGCCAGCCAGGAGGAGGCACATGCAACCCAGGCGTAACCTGAGTGCCCCCAGGAATGATGGCACAGCTCCACCCACACCAAGGCACTTGGCTGGGGCCCTAAACTGACCCAGGAGGAAAAAGATGAAAACACAGAGGAAAGTCTACAGTTCTGAGAAAGAACAGAAAGCCCAAATGTCTCCTGCTCAGTTTCCAGACCATGCACTTACAAAGTGCCACCCAACACATGGGCTACAAAGCTCTCCACTGCAGGAGGCCTCCGCAGTGGGGCAGGCACCCCCCAGGAGCTGGGCATGCTGGATGAAGGAGGACTCTAGGCTTGGGTATCAAGAGGGTATTGCAGCTCAAACAGGGTTGAGACACCAAAGTGGCCAGACCACACCTTGCAGGGCTTCCAGGTCCTAGACATGCTGCAGGAGGCAGCACTGCCCAGAGAGGCCAGGCTCAGAAAAGTCCTGTGGCCACAGCCTAGAGGCCATACAGCTACGCTGCAGCAGCCAGGCACAGGCCCTCCCTGCCTCTACCTGCATCATGGTCCCTGAACTGGCCTCCTGTGCTGACCCTCCCACCAGCACCAGTTCAAGACAAGATGTTCTCGTAACACTGAGGCCACTGAGCTCACCAGCACCCCTGCCTCTAAACCCTGCAAAGATCTAAAAGGGCACTGGGCCTAGGTCAGCCTCTGCTGGGAACCAGGTGTCCATGCAGAGATGGGCACCCATCCCACAGCAAGCCTCTATACCATGTATGCACAGTGGTAACCCTCAGCAAATGAACAAGTAGTGTCATGATGAAGAGAAAGTGAAAAGACAAAGAGCTCCTGGAAAGAGTCAGCACCCCAAACCCACACCTCGGAGCACCCCGGATCCCGCAAAGACCAGCCTCAGAACAACGGTGTGCTCTGCTCCAGAGATCACAAAAACATATGGATGCAGTCCAGCCCAGGGCGGACCAGGCCACTCAAACAGAACATCCCTGGCAGCTCCTCTGTATCCAGAACTTTTGTTAGCACACCTGGGGCTGTTAGGGTGACTCCAAAGGACTTCCTAAGACAGGACCCCATTCCTTCTCTGAGCAGCTCACACACACACAGCAGAGAAAAAACCCAGGTGGTCCACCTGGGAGATCAAGGTCTCCCAGCCCACATAGATGCCAAGAATCCTCTGGCTGGGGGCCGAAGAGGTGGCTCAGTGGTTACGGCGCTTGCCCGGCATGCACAAGTACACGGGTTCAAACCCCAGCACCCACGTACACAGCTAAGTGTCAGAGCAATGAAAGCCATGTGAAAAACTCAGTAAAAAATCGATTCTCTCTGTCCGTGTCTCTCTCTCTCACTGTCCTTCTCTCTTAAAAAAAAAAAAAGAATCCTCTGGCTGAGCTGGACGAGAACACCAGAGCCTGGCAAGCTGGGGAGGCCAGCTCTCCACCCTCCACCCTCCACCCTCCACCCTGGCCCCATGGTCTCAGAGGCACCTGAATGTGGAGACACCATGCCAGCACAGCCTGTGCCAAGTGGGCACAAGGCCCCACCACCACGTTTCATGGGCTCATCTGAAATACAACATACAGGGAGCATTGAGCCTGAGGCCCGACCTGCTAGCAGCCCCAGCTCCAGATACATCAGGCTTCCACCCTGCTCCAGGCCAGGAGCCAGAGCTCCACGGGGCTAGGTGGTACTCACAGCTCCTGCTGACACACCTTCACGTGCGCTACTCCCCACCCCAAACAACTGCGTTTTGGAGCCTTTTTCCACCTTTCAACAAAAGTGCAGCAAGCAAAGGCGACCCCAGCCACCGCCTGCTCTTGCTGGAATGTGCTTCCTCTGTGAAGACACAGCTAGGGACAGCCACGACAGGCCCAGGGCCCAGGTGAGATGTCACTCCAGGTCCCGCAGGCAGGACTCGCAAGCTGGCCCAGCAGGCTTTGCACAGAGTCAGCCAGAGTTGGTGCTGTTCCACACTCCAGGAGAAAGCCAAGGGAAGCAAAGGGAAAGGGCAAGTCAGGCAGAGAACTGAGAGATGAAAGATGCTAACAAGTGAGCAAGAAGATGCTGTCCGGGCCCCATCTTCACAGGGCACCTGGTGCGAAGTCCCTTCAGATGCCTGCGCAGCCGCCCTAACCAGAAGCCCTGGCCATCACAGGCCAGGTTTGGGCATGCTCGCATTGGAGCTCAGGCTGTCCAATCGTGTCGTCTGTGCACCACAGGCTCTCTGCCGCGGCACAAGGCGCTCCTCGCCTGCTTCACAACTATCCAGATGGGGAGGCCCAAGGTGCTGGAGGGTCCCACCAGCTGAAGGGGATGCCGGGGTACCAGCACCACTCCCCACGCTGGGCTTAGAGACAGGTGGGCTGGCCACGGCAGAGTTCTCCAGGGGCTGCTGTCTGTTTTGTTTAGAGGATGGATGAATGGATGGTTCCAATATGATCCACAAGAACTGCGTGCAAGGCAAGGAGCAGCGATGGCTGTGTCCCGCTCCAGTCCAAGTCGAGGTAAGAGAAAGGGTTAGGATCCAAAGAGTGAGTTACCCAGCACATTAGCAGTTAAATGAGAACCTGGAAAACAGCGAAAAAGCCATTTAGTCTGACTGGAAGTGCAGGAACAGATCAGCCCACTCCCTGCGCAGTCCAGGCCACAGGAGACAAGCACTGGCTCACCCTGCCACAGTGCAACCATCTCCACCACGAGTCTCCAAGTAAGAGGCCAGGAGCACTAGTCCTGGACTGAAAGTCTAGTGTTGGAAATAAAAGAGCAGTCACAGAGGAAGAAAGAGACAGAACAAGGCCAGCTCTGAAGGTGTGACACCTGGGAGAGCAGAGTCTCTGAGCCTCTGCGAAGCCTAATGCACCACATGCCCGGCTGACAGCCAAGAGCCAGAGTGGCCCACAGGAGGACGAGCAGTCTCAAGACCAGCAAATCTGGTGGTCTAGCTTGATCTAGCTAGGAATCTTGCAAAGCACTGGAGAACCCCAGACTGCTCCCCACAGTTTGGAGCACAAAGATTAGTCTGGGAAAATTCAGAACGTCCTAAGTACTTCAAATCCTCAGACTGTGAAGGACTGTAACTCCAGGGGCACAGAGAACACTGGACAGTTTAGATGGAGGCACAATCAGCATAGATGGTGGGTTGGCTCACTCAGCTTGCACCAGGCCAGCCCTGGGCGCCAGGCCGGCCCTGGGCTGAGCAGACTCAGCAGCAGACACCGCACACTCCTGGGACTCTCATCTCAGCACTGGTTGCTTGAATCTGCCATGCATCCACCACCTCTATTGCCATTCTGGAAGAAGCAGCAGACGCCTCCACTTCAGCCAGGGCAAGGCAATGGTGGATCACATTCACCACCTGCAGTAAAGCTGCCTGCAGGTTCACCGTCACCACTCAACACCCACAAAACACTCCAGTGAAACGCGGAAACAAGGAGCACCTGCCAAATGAGCCTGAGCAGACCCTACCACGCATCTCGGTAGAACCCACCTATAGCCTCCAGAAAGGCCCACTGGGGGTGAGGCCTGGCTGGCAGAAGCTGCCACCGCACATGCTGGGAACAGGCCACTACCTCTAACACCAGCTACGTGGTGGGCCCTTCCCACAGTGCCCTGCGCCCTGTGCTGCCAACAGACCCAAGGCCACACTCTGCTCCGCGTGGAGAGGTGCCTGAGGCTGGAGCCCACAACTGCTGGGGCCTGTGGTGACACCCCTACCCTCTGTCCACTACCTCTGGGCCTCTTCAGTGAGCTCAAATCACAGGGTGGAAGAGTCTTCCACTAAATTTGGCTAAGACAGGCTGACGCACAGTTAAGAGAGATTCCCAAGGACTGGCAAGGTCCAAACTACTTTCATCTGTGTCTTGTGAACACTAAAATCACTTCATATCACTCAGAGACAAAGGTTTCATCAAATTTCAAGATGCTAATACAATGTCCACCCATCAAAATTAGAGGGCATGAATAGAAAGTTCCCATAAAATTATGAGCAGATCAAAATAAAAATTTAGGGCAAGGCCCTGTGTTCAATTCAATCCCTAGCATCTCTTTCCTTCTCCCTCTCATACGCGCGCGCGCGCACACACACACACATATACACGCACACACACTTCATAAGAAAGTATTCAGGCACCAAAAAAGCATGTCTCTTTATTGGCATAAAATACACTTCAGCTTGAAGACCTCTAGGTGATCCTGCGGACCAGCAATTCCTGAGGGGGGCTGCAAACACCCCACAACTGGCCCAACCCAACTGCCCCATCTGACCAGTGGTTGCTCCTGCTCCAGGAAACAAAGTGTCACCTAGGCTAGCTAGATACCAAATGCACAGAGAACCAGCCAGCACCCAGGCTGGTAGAGAGGAAATGCACTTCTGCTCATCTGAGAAGAGGAACCAAGCTCTGACCAGGGCCAGAAACAAAGAGACATTGAAGATTTGACCCTGGGACTCCCAGGTGGCAACAGTTATTCTTTGAGGGACACAAAAAAAAAAATCTGTTAGGGTCAGAGCAGCTCCTTCTACCACAGCACAGCGCAATGTCATGAAGTGCCTGGAAGGGTACCGGTGGCATCTTGGCAGGCTGGACACACCCGGGCCACAAGCTCATAAAAGCTCAGCAGCCCCAAGAAATGAGCCCAGCACTGTCAGCAGGTGGTGGCACCATGCTGGACACAACACAGGAATCCCTCTTCAGAGTCACGTGCAGCATGCCAGGTTCCAATCAGGGTCCTCGGATCACGGGGATTCCAGGAGACCCTCCAGAGGGCTGGGAAGAGCTGGGGGCCTGGCAAGTGCCAGGTGCAGCCACTCAGACCACAGTTCAGTCAGACAGGCACACAGAGGTCAAGGTGCTCAACCAAACCACATGTGAAGTCGAAAGAAAGGGACCAAGGAGAAGCAGGCCACCCCCTGCAGCCTCATGAGGGCGCCACCCCCAGACTTGCAATCCTGGGCTTTCAAAAGGAAAAAACACCTTTTATTTGCCAACTTCTCTGGAATAAGACAACAGAACACCGCAAAAACCAGCTCAGCACCGCGACAGTTCACATGAAGAAACCCTGGAGGAAGAGCGCGCCCACGCTGCGGCCGCCCTGACATTTACCTGTGTCCAGGCGCTTTCCCGGGGACTCCTCCTCCACCTCGGAGTCTGCACATGTGCTCCGCGACCTTTTCCGTGGCTGCAGTAGAGTCTCCAACCTCGGAAGGACTACAGACAAAAAGGTTTTGGTCCCTAGCTGAGGAGAAGTTGGCTGGGTTTCAGTGTTCTTGGCAGACTTTGGGGGGCTTACACTTTTCGATTTGCAGAAGAGAACAGAGGTGCGTCTGTTTACATCGCTTGATGGCTCCGCCACCGCGGAGGCCGCCGCCGCCGGCACATCGCCACTACTGGCGAGGGTGGGCTCTGGAGGGTGTCCGCTTACCAGTGCGCTCTGAGTGCAAGTGCTATGTGATGCATTATCAAATGTGACTCTTTTGAATAGTTTACTCTGCTCGGGGTTGAGTTCTACTGGTTTGAGGGTTGGTGGTTCTGAATTAGTCTCCGAGTTTGAAGGAAGAGGTAATGCATCTGATGGTTCAAGTTTAGGGGGAGATTTATCTCCTGAAAAAATTATAAATAAAGTGATTTTTGAAACTGAAGATTATAAAATCTATCATAAAACTTACTATAAATGTGAAGTCCACCAATACACTAATTCAATCAAGGAAACAAAGCATCACACACAACCATCTGTCGAGCAGTAGGCGGCCCGGGGACTTCGGGCCACACCCGTGTGCGTGTCCCTAACCAGGGCCCAAGTGCACAGTTACTTTCTGGAGCAAGCTAGAAGCGTGTTTTGCACACACCAATACTGACTGCACCACTCCAGCACGTCACAATTCCTGCAATCCATGTTCACTTACCTTGAGGAGGACAAGACAGCCACAGAACTAAGGGACCTCACGCGGGCTCCCACAGTGCTCTGCGCCACACCCGAGGCAAGTCAGCAGAAGGGAAGAGATGTGAAGTGGTTCTGACCAGGGCTAAGTGCTGGGAGTGCGAGGGGCTGGGAAGGAGTCCCAGGAAAGGCAAACGTCCCACTCGCTCAAAACACCCGGGACCCCCAAAGGCTCTGACAGCAGGTTTTCCCACGCCTGCTGTGAACAGTCTTAAGACTATTTTAGCCTCTCACAGCAGGTGTAAAAACCACCAACCAACACAAAAGGCCATGGCGCCGAGCTCCTAGGGGTTCCACCCTGGGAGGCAGCTGTGTGGCTCCCAGGCAGGATGAGGCCAGCAACAGAGGGCAAGGCACACTGGGCCCAGACACTGGGATTTCTTTCATGGTAGGACTGGTTTTGGCTACAGTAGGTGTGATATGAAAACAGGAGTAGCAACTTGAACAATCCACAGTACTACATTATCACAAGGTGTCATTTTTATTCTATCAAAGCTGTAACCCTCCACAAATCATTTCAAATATGAAAGGTTAATCCAAGAAGACACTTTGAAAATGAAAAGCTTAACTTAAGTCTGGCCACAGGAGTAACTCAGAGCAATGCTCTCAGTATGGTGACAGGAAGTCCTCCCTAGAGCTCAAGAGAAAGGCCAAGTGCAGCTGGAGGCCAGCAGCACAGCACCACGCGTGCCTCCCTCAAGCGGCCTCAGTGGCGGTTCAGGCTGGCAGGCCTGGTCATAAAGCACCCTAGACGTGCTGCAGCCTGTTATATGCAACCCCAGAACCAAGGCACAAGTTGCTGCTCAACAAAAAGGCCTTTTATTTTAAAAAGCTCTGGAAACATGATCTTATCTGGCACGCAGCATTCATGCCACAGGGGCCCCGCAAGCTGCCTCTGGAGACTCAGGCACCTGTGAAGCGCGAGGCTGAGCCCCGGGTCGCTGACATGCTGGTGCAGACAAGTCTTCTCACCCATTCTGTGGACAGTCACCAATGGCTAGGAGAATGGTGTTTGTTTATGGAGCACATGGAAGAGCTGAGCAGGGAAACGTAGACTCTGCTGAGAGCTCTGCTGAGAGCTCTGCTGCTGCTGTGCACTATGTCCTGACACGTGGGGGAAAGCCTGGGGCCATGGCCAGCTGGATTCTGCAGCCCATCCCCTTGTGCCTCCCGTCATCATCCCCACTTCTCCCCCAGGGCCCATGGGCACGAGGCTGGTGTCCTGGCTGTGACTCTCCATGGCTATGAGGCACTGCAAACCCATCTACCTACGCCTCTGCTCAGCCTGGAAGCCATGTACTCCTGCACAAAGCCATCCACCAGAGTGCACGTCCCCGAATCCACATCTATCTGAAAGCCGTCCCCCTGCACTGTGTGGCCACACAGCCTCCTCCATCCCTGCCCCACAGTCAGCCCACGAGCAGACCCAGGTTCCCCACCACCCTGCAGCTGTCTGGACACACTGCTGCGGTACTGACCACATAAGACAGGACATCAGGCACCAGAGAGAGGAGGCTGCTCAGATATCCAAATTCAAAACCACCTCCTCCCACTGTGGAACCCACACAGGCCGCTCTTTGTACCTGTTTCCTCGCCCACAAAATGGGAAAACAGTAGCACTTCAGCCTCTCTGGGTGACTGTGCGGGCAGCAAGCACATTCCCAACAGCTAAGCCCCCTCTGCAGGGGCTGCAAGCAGAGCAAGAGTGCCTGAACAGGTCCTCAGGGAACCCACACACAAAGTCAGAGTGTGCCATGAAAATCTCTGCACCATGGCCATTAGCAATCACACACAGCTATTCAACTGCAGGTAAAAAAATGCTCCATTAACCTCTAGAATAAACTGCACAACTTGAGCATGAGGCTCAGACGTGAACATGAAAGCAGGTACCCTGAAGTCCCCTGGCCAGGACTCACCTCCCACACAGCAGCAAAACCACTAACCCTGAAGCAGCCTCACATGCAGTGTCGGATCCAGACTAGCGGCTCCATCCAAACTCAGAGATCCAGGAACCATGCTCTTACACACCAGAACACCACAGGGTGGTGGAGTGGCCACGGGTACATTCCAACCAATGCTGGCACCCACTGTCCTCTCCACACCTGCCTCCTGTACCCTTCCTTGGGCGTCATGTGGGAGCAGCACTCACACACTAAGCACTTCTTCAAGTCTCTTCCAAACATGTCTACCCCTGCTGGCCACAGTGTGGCTGCCCTCAGCAGAAAGCCCTGTCTACTGTACACACCGCAATGCCACATGCCTGTGCGGCACCGCCTCTGTGGCCTGTGGCAAGGAGCAGGCCCCTCCTCGTGAACTGCCTCTGCTTCACACTTCTTCAGCCCAGTCGACGGAAACCCACTGGGTGTGAGGGCAAAGGGAAGCCTCCCAAGAACTAAAGTTCCAGGGCCCAATTCCTGGGCCTCAGCCCCAACCAGCTGGAGCTCAGTAACTGCAGAGTCAATGCAGAGGGGAGCCTGGCTAGCAACCCACCCCTGGCACCAGCTTCCCGGTCACAGCCGGCCTGACCTGTGTGTCAGGGCAGCACCCAGGGTGACCCTGCCCAAGTCTCTTCACATGCAAGCAACATAAATGTCAAACAAACATCATCCCACTGCGAATCAAGTGAAACCACACACTTGACATCAGAGAACTTCTGCCTGTACAGGAGTTGTGGATATATTTAAGAAAAAGGGGTCTCATCTTTTAGAAGAATACGCTGAAGGATTTCAAGCATCTGGTCCCTGGTCTTGGCCATTGTGGGCACACTGAGTGCACCTCTACACCAGCTCAGACACTCTTGTGACTGCTCCTACCCACATTCACGTTGTCCCCCAACTGCACGTCTGCTCTGCCTCCCTGCTACCTCTACTGCCCTCCCCACTTTGCCTCAGAGCAGACTGTCAGGCTGCTGCTTTCCCTATTTACCTTCCCCTCAGCTAGAAGGAAAACACCCTTTCCGTGAGCTCAGTCACTTTAAACACAACCTAGCACAACCCACAGTCATTCTAGGCGTCTTTGCCTCAGCTATCACCATGTGTGCTTTCTCTAAAATGACCCTAGGGGGCTGGAGCGGTGGCTCAGCGGTTTCGGTGCTTGCCTGGCAAGCACAAGGACCTGGGTTCAAACCCCAGCACCATGTACATAACTAAGTGTTGGAGCAACTAAGGCCATATGAAAAACTAAATAAAGTTGTTTCTCACTTTCTCTGTCTCTCTCACTGTCCCTCTCTCTGAACAAAAAAAAAAAGAACTTAAAAAAATAAAATAAAAAAATAAATAAATAAAATGACCCTAGATGGCTCCTATTCAAGGCTGGGGTCACACTCGCAGCCAACAAAGTTTCCTGGGCCCCATGCACATGTCGGGTGGAGGGCACCTTCAAGAGAACATGTGCACTGACTACAGCAGGAAAGGGGGGTTTGGGGGGGCACGTCCCAAAGTGAGCTTTCTGTACAGCTGTTCTGTGAGCCCACTGCTGACAAACCTCCTCCCTTGCTCACTGTTTCCAGGGCAAATGGTACACTGATCCAAGAGTGGGTGGACCTGAGGTCATCTTCAGCCAGGAGACCAGCTGGGGCAGTGGGATGAGGACCACCTTGGGAACTAGGCAGTGGCACCATCTAGGACCCACCAAGGCACAAGGACAGTGGCGGATGCTGCAGGTCTGTTTATCAAAGGTCCCATTAGCAAAGGTTCCTCTAATGAACATGTGCTCACACCAGGTGAGCACAGAGCTACATGCTGGTGACCAAGGCTCACAGGGCATGGGGTGACATGTGGCACACTGAAAGGCACCAAGTCTTCACTGTGTGGACCACCTCACATCACCCAGCAGACTGCAGAGAAAGGGGCACGGCGTGTGTAGCTGGGCCACCCTCCCAAACCCAGGAAAGCCTGGGGTGCTGGCATAAATAAAGGCAACAGCATAAATGGTGTGGCCACGGGCAGGGGGGATTGTCATACCAACCCAGAGGAGCGGTGGTGACAAAGGGTTGAGCAAGGCCACACCGACTGACGCCAATGGCCATGTGGACAGCAAGCCAACTGCAGAGCAAGTGCGTCTGGGGCTTGCTTTAATGCTTTCCTATCCCTACTCAGATATGCAAGGAAAACTCTCAGGGAGATTAGAAGCCAAACCACGGACAGCAGTAGCAGGGACAGCAGTGGCAAGGAGAGCGGTGGCAGGGACAGCGGTGGCAGGAGCGGGTCTTACTCCACTCCACTCTGTGCAACTGTAACCAGAAAAGGGGGTGGTGAAGCTAGCTTCCAATCCTTACACCCTCCCCTCCACCCAGACGTAAACAATCACTCTCTCACCACTGAGCCTTACATCCACACTAGATTCCACCAGTCTCTCCACTAGACAGACAGGTTCATTCGTCTGTTTTTACCTCCAACCACCTCACATAAGAGCCTTGTGGTTAGGACCAGCAGAGGTCCACGGAGGAAGGGCTACAGGGCTGCCAAAGAGGAGTAGCCAGAGCTGGCCCTGCTGGGAGGCACCTGAGCCTCCTTCCCACCCTTCACAACAGCATGGGGAGACTTCAGGGGTAAGTGCCAACAAGTGCACATGAGAAGTGTTTCTCACTCTTGCATGCAAACCACCTTGCTCTCCAACAAATGTAAAATCTAAATTATTCTTTGAAAAGTTTTTTCAGGCCCAAGTTGGCGGGGGTGTGGGGGGGATTCTGTGCCTTAAAGTTTGTAAACTGTCAAAGTGCCAAAATATGGTACAAATGGCACAAATCATACCATCTTTTCTAAAGGAAACAAAAACCTGGTGGGAAACGAGTGTCAGAGCTTTCGTGAATCTCATTGCTTACAAAACTAGTGCTTCCCAGAGCATCGTTGAGGCTGACCTGCCACACCCACGCTTACCTTCCTCCCCTGTGTCGGGCCCCAGCGAAGTGGTGTCCTCTTCCAAGCCTCCAGGCCCTGACCCCTCTGCTGGGGACTGGCTGTGCTGCTGGCTAAGCTTGTTTCGAAGAACAGCAATCTCTCTCTTGAGCAGCTTTGCACGTTTACTCCGCGAGCCGCTGGACTTCATGGAGCAGGTGAGATCCAGCTTGTCTAGCAGCTCTCTCAGCTGCTCCTCCAGGCCCAGGTGAGCCCTATTGGCCGGGTCCAGCAACCTGTCCACTAAACCAAAGGACATGCACCATTAGTCATCAAGTGCTGGGACCTCCCAGCCATCCCAGACACTGCCCTTGGCCACCCAAGGCCACACACAGGCCCCTCCACCTGCTCTATGAACCCACGGAGGGCCAAGCACAACAAGAGATGAAGGAGGCTCCTGAAGAAGAACCCTTACTCTCATAGCCACCACGCACTGTGCCACAGGGTGGCAAGCAGAGGCAGTGTCCAGATGACACCTACCTCCCCTCCTGGGGCAGGACCCAACTAGGTCCTCCTGGATGGACATCCTGACCTGAGCAAGGGTGCACAAGGATCAACAGACACACACGAGTCCTGCCAGCCCCCAGGGCAAAACGGATGCCACCAGGCCTGTGGCACAGTGAGGGCATGCCAACGTGTCCACGTGGAGCTGGAGTTTGTCCCAGCAACATCCCAGCCAGTCTTCAGAACAGACACTGTGTGGCTGCCCTGAGCCTGAGCAGTTCTGAATGCAGGCATGTTTACTGCACAAGTCCTCAGTCTCAACATAACCCCAAAACTCCCAAAGGACAGAGCACCTTCCAGTGGTGAGATGATCAAGAAACAGCTCTCTGGAGCCACCTACAAGGAGACCAGGAGCCAAAGAAAGACAAAGCCAAGCCAGGTGTGTCCTGACACAGCAGCCCAGCCCTCTCCAGGAACCTGAGTCTTCCTGAAACACAAAGCTCTTGTGGAGGAGAATGAACCCACACCTGCAACATGATGGCCTGAGGCGTACATCCCCGTCACCATTCCTACAAAACCTCAGAGACGGCACCTCCCATCACCTGCAGCCCCCAAGAAAACAGCCTTCCAACAGCTCTGGTCTTCGACACAAGCCAGCAGCTCCTCCTCAGGGCCTGCACAGCATCATGTGGGACTTGGGGCACCTGGTACCGACAGCACAGGTGTGCCCTCCCTCGGCAACACCACAGCTCATGTGGTCCCCATCAGACAGAGGAAGAAATTAAGTCAGGACTTTTCATTCTTACGTTTCTGCTCAGTAGAACATCTGGGATAGAAATCTATGTTGTCACGTGCAAGGTCATTTTCTCAGAGGCCTCCAAGCCCTGTCTGTTCAGGGGAGCCTTGTGGCTGGAGCAAGCAAGGCCTGAGGGCCAAGGCTCCTGGCTGTCATGTGGGCCTCCTGTTGCTGTGGGCAGCCAACCCTTCTAGAGCAGTGCAGCCCAGGGCCTACAGCTGGCAAGGATGCACAGTGGATGGAAAGGCTGCAGCTGCCCCCTGCTTCCCACCCGCAGGCGGGAAGGGACACAGGTGCAGAAGACCCCAGTTCTGAGACCCTCTTCTACAGGTCCCCAGGGAACAGTACGCAACAGATGGCTCTGCCTGACTCTGTCTGAGTTTGCACAGAGCTGTCAGCTCTGGGTTTTGAATTTATTTTCCCATTTTCTACAAAAATACATGTTCCTCTTGAAGCCAGAGGCAAATAATACAAATACATTCCCTTCTTTTAAAAAGGGTAGAATTCATTCTATGCTGCCCTAGTACTGACAGGAGATGGTCCCTCTGGGCCTGACGCAGACAACCAGCAGCTAGGAGCCGTCAGGGAGACCCACATCCTGGTGGAGGCCACCGCTGCCACATACGGGAGGGAAAGTCAGTTAGCCACAGTCAGAGGGGAATGGAGGAAGAGGAAGCATCCCAGGCTGCAGCAGCACACATCTGGTCCCAGCACTGGTCAGCAATTCGCCCACAGACAGGTCAGGCAAGAAACCTGGAATGGGGGCCCTCTGACTGCATAACCCAGACACCATGGCATCTACCAACAACTCAGAATTCAGCAGACCATGCCGTGGGCACTCTACCAACCTAGGTGGACACTCATGCCACTCAACAAGCACTAACGTAGCCTTGACAAGCAAGGGCAGCAGGTTTCCAAGGACTGCTCAGAGGAAGAGGCAGAAGAGTGCAGGCAGCCAGGGCATGTGCCTGGGGCAGCCAGAAGCACGGGCCCAACTGGGGTCAACAAGGCTGGGGACACACTGCTCCTCAGGCCCTTTTTCAACATATGCAGGCCATGGGATTATAGGTCAGAAGCAAGACCAATCAGCCTCCGCGTTTGTCCTTTAACTCTGAAACACAGGTGCAAGATATCCTCAAAAGCCGACTGAGGCCCCCTTTGGGTAGAAATCCCCAACTTGACTGCCCTCAGGGTCCGCAGTATGGAGACCTGGGCTGCTGCAGGCCACATGTGCCTCTCAAGTGGCATCTGAAATATAGCAGGGCCCAGGTGATGTAAGCTGTCTACAGTACACACCAGGTGGCAGAGGGTGAAACATGCCTTCATGACCACGTGCAGGAGCCCTAACAATGCACAGTGGGTGGGCGCTCTGTCGGGACACAGTGCCAGTTCTTACCATCTTCCCAGGAGAAAGGCCTCCGAGGGGCTGCAACAGGCCGCTCGGGCAGGTGCATTCCAGAGGCCTCTTCCAGGCCGATGCCGTCCAGCTGGCGCCGGGCCTGCCTCAGAACAACACCACCCTGATCACGCAGCCTGACTGCGGCTCTATAAAACACGGTGTCCTTGGCATTGTACTTCATGCAGTTATCTACAATGAGATCAAAATCCTCCTCGAACGCACGCAGGTTTTTATACCCCTGAGCTTCTAGCCGTTTCCTCATCGTGGCAAAGTCCATGGGATGTTTAATATGGTCCAAATAATCCGGTACCTGGTTTAGGGAAGAAAACAATCACTTACCAGCTCAAGCAGGATTCTGAACACTCTCTATTCTCCATATAAGCAATCACATATGTGATTTCCGTGTGACAGAAAGTCACACATCACCCAGACTACCTTCACACAGTAAGCAAGAGGCAGCCCAACACAACCTGACACAAACCCTAAAAGGACTCAAGTCTCTAGCTACGAGCACCACTGGCCGGCCTGATGGTGCAGCTGCTGAGGCTCCGAGAGGAGACTCACTCAGGCACTTTCAGCACGTCACAGTGAAGTCTGTCTCTGAGGTTTAAACACACATACACAGCCAAGTGTGGTGGTGTTTGCCTGTAATCTCAGCGACTCGGGAGGCTGAGGCAGGAGTATGGAAGTTCAAAACCAGCCTCAACAACTTAGCGAGACCCTGTCTCAAAATAAAATGTAAAAAGGGCTGGGGATGTGGATCAGTGGTTAAGTGCCTCTGGGTTCAATCCCCAGTACCAAACAAAAAAACAAAAAAATCACATATACATTAAATAAAGACAAAATTAAGAATACAAGTCAAGGTCTGGAGCAGTGCTCAGCGGTTGCAGTGCTTGCAAGGACAGAGGTTTGAACCCCAGCACCACATGCACAACAAAGTGTCAGAGCAATGAAAGCCACGTGAAAAACTAAATAAAACTGATTCTCTGTCACCTTTTAAATAATAATTGTAACGGCTACTATTTCTTAAAAAAAAATGGAACACAAGTCAAGTGTTCCCCAAAGAACAATGCATGAACAATAAGGGCAACACGCACCTCCTTCAGACTCACGGGCTGGGCAAAGATCTTCGCCGGGTCCTTCTCCTGCAGCTGCTCCAGGACCGAGCGCAGCAGCACAGTCAGTGGGGTCAGTCGCAGCTCCATGGCCATCTGCTCCACCTTCACCTGCAACGACAGCACGTGCTCAGCTCCAGGGACTGTGGGCACTCCCCTTGGAACCTCGATGCCTCACATTCTGCACACCACAGAGCAACCCATGCAGACCACGCACCATGTGTTGGCCACCCCCATCACAAGGCAGCCCTCCTCCTGGCCCCTACCTGTACTTCTTCAGGGAAAGGTCAACAATGCCCTCCATTAATGCCCTGCAATCCAGGGCCAGCACCTGACCTGGCTCAAGGGAGGAACAACTGAGGAGCTAACTACTGGGCAGGGATGTGCTGGCAGGTGGGGCTGCTCCAGGGTGTCTCCAGAGATCCCATGAGGCCAGCAGGGAGTCCTGGGGGTGCTAGAGGAACAGCCGGGGGTTATGGGGCCCTCACCTGCTCACGCTTGAGCTTCTCCCTCTTGCGCAGCAGCTCAATCAGCAGGCGGGCACGCTCCAGGTCATGCCGGAGCCGCTGCCAGTACTTCAGCTTCTCCTTGGCGGCTTTCACCTCTTCATCATTTTCTCTCTGAGAACATGGATTCAGACTTCCCATCAGTCAAGCCCACAGACTCCTCCTGCCAAGGGCCTTGGACACCCACCAAGGCACTGCGCCTTTGCCTGCCAGGTGCTAGCCACAGCACAGGTGTGCCACAGGTGTTCCTGTCCTGGCTGGGACTTGAGACCCACCCTGGTTAGGGAGCCCCCATAACTACACAGCAACAAGAGGACAGGAGGAGCCAGTGGAACTGAGAGCTGGGAGGCAGAAGGGCACCAGGCACACAGAACCAGGGCTGTGCCCATTCTGACTCTCAGCAAAGCGTGGCTCTGGCTCTGGCCCTGAGCTTGCGGGGGCGGGCGGGGGGGGGAGACTGCAGGGAGGATGGTGTGGTGTGGTAACAGGGCCTCTGTACAGTTACCATCAGCAGCTGCTCTCCTGTCTTCCCTCCTCAGGGGAAAGAACAGTGCACCCAGCAGCCCATGCCAGCCCATCCGCACTTGGATCATCAAGATCCAAGCACAGCACTGCAAGAGCCATGACACCACATGGCAGGAGCGCACAACGGGTCTGCCTGGTCCTGTGGACAGCCAGCCTGGCTGGGCATGCTCTCAGCAGGACAGACCACCACGGTAGACTGCACTAGCCCCATGGGCTCACAGAAGCCTCTCAGACGTGTTCTCACACATCCCAACAGCACCCACCCAGCAAGACAGCCAGAGCCTTCCCAGCACAGGATCCGAACTCCAGCCACAGGCAGGAAATGACCACCAGAAGTGTTCCACCTCGCCAGCCCCACGCCTTACCCAACCCAAGACCTCAACCTCAGCCCTGCGCCCCTGTCTAGGTCCCTCTGATGACACCTCACACACTTCCTTTCCTGCCCAGCCAGGGCACACCCAGACCAAGATCCCTGGTTCTCATGCACACTCACAGGTCACGGTCCAAGTGCCCCAGGGACATGGCAGAACCACAGAGGACAAAGATTCCATCCAGGGCCTCCTCCACACAGTAGCCAGCACGCCTTCACCCTACCACCACTGGAGGGACATCTGACCTGCTCTGCTACAGGATGACCCCTAGATACATCCCCCCATCAGCCACAGGATAGGAGCTGCCAGTTTCTGGACCGAGCAGTACCCTACACTCACAAGACCAAGCTCTCTCTGGGATGCACGGCCCCTCATGTCCCCATCCCCAGAGGACAAAGGTGCTGTGAAAGGGTGCGGGGTCTGCGGGAAAGCAGTCATGGACTCCGAGCTGCTTAGAACCACCGCTCCTGGCAGTGATGAAGCTCTCAGCAGAGATGTGCTGGAAAGCCAGGAGGCACACAAGCCAAGGCGCCCTGTACCCACCATCACCCAGGAGGCTCCGACCTGCACAGGAGCAGCTTCAGCACCTTCAGTACCCACCGCAGCACAGGTGGGGAGAGCACCTTAACGTTACTGGGGATTCTCAGGTGTTCAACCGCAGCACAGGTGGGGAGAGCACCTTAACGTTACTGGGGATTCTCAGGTGTTCAATCAGGACTGACAACATCATCCACATGAATAATGCCAGCAAATACATTAAAGAGGAGGATCTGGTAAGCCAAACCCCAAGAGCATCTGGAGACCATGTTGCCCATTAGTTGGAAACATCCTGAGAACGTGAACCAAAGGAATACCTGGCCTGGCCATGAAGCCAAAAAGACTTTTTTTTTTTTTTTTCCTCCCCAAAAAGACTTCTAATGACCAAGAAGCCTCTCCTCTGCGTTTGTGGGCTAGCAAAACGCAGTGGTTTTCCCGAGCTTAATAAGAAAATGCCATCCAGCCATGACATGGTCACGTGAAGGAGGGCCTGCATACCATGGCTTTGTGACCGAAGGGCCAGAGCACACACACAGCCTCATCTACTCCAAAGTCCCAAACTCCCTTACTCTGCTAACGTCAATTCTGGAAGACAGCTCACATGACAGAAGCAAAGGGATTTCTAAGAATGGGCAGCACGGAGGTAGCTACTCACTGCCAGGAAGAAACACAAAGAGTTGCAGAGTTTCTGTTCCAAACACAAGGAGGAGACCCAATGTGGGGATGGGAGGACGCCCCCCACAGTGAGGACAGGCTAGGCAGTCAGATTAGAAGACCCTACGCTGGGGACAGGCCAGTGCAGCTGTGAGACAGCATGGCCAGCTCCACAGTGACAACTCCCATCCTGGACATTGCACCAGCAGGAGGCTGGGAGACAGCCCCATGGCAGGAAAGGCAGCCCTGGGAGGACAGATGAGAGGGTCCAGGCACAGAACTCGACTGCCAGCCTGCTGCCAAACTTCACCAGCACCTAGCTCTGTCTCTCGACGGCAGAGGACATGGGTGTCCGTCCTCCCACCAACCAGGGCCTGCAGGAACCAGGCCCACAGCCCTCCAAGGGTGACCTCCTGACCCCAGCTGTGGGATCAGCAACTTGGGGACCTCGCTTCTCAAAACATCTCTTCGTCCTGATTGCCGTACCCCTAAAAGGTCAGCCACAGGATCAAAGGACTGCCTCTCTCCTTCCAGGGCCTAGATGACAGCAGACACCCAGAAACATGGGCAAATCAAATTCTAACATCGAGTATTTCTAGTTTCAAAACTTCATTAGGAGGGGCTGAAGCAATGGCTCAGCGGTTCAAGCACTGCCTAGTAGGAGCAAGGACCCAGGTTTAAACCCTGGCACCACATACACAACTAAGTGTGTCAGAGAAACAAAGGCCATATGAAAAAATAAATAAAATGAATTATCTCTTTCTCACTCCCTCACTCTTTAAAAAAATAAAAAATCATCAAGAACTAGACATGGTAACAAATGCCTATAATCCTAGCTACTTGGGAAGCCAAAGCACAAGATTCCAAGTTTCTAGGCCAGCCTGGGCAACTCAATAAGACCCTGTTTCAAAATCAAAATAAAAAGGGATGAGGAGTGGCTCAGCTGCAGAGTAGCCTAAGCATGAGGCCCTGGATTCAATACCAAGAACTAAAAAATATTAGGTTAGGCCTTCAACATCACTGTCCTGGACCCCCTAGAAATTCAGCCCTCACTAGAACAACGTGGGAGTGCTCTACGGGCCACTGCCCTCTGCTTCCCGCCTGCCCCACCACAGCATGGCAACTGCCCTAGGTGCCCCTGCCCTGTGGCCTTCCACAGCCCTTTCAATTGTTCCAAGCACTTCCCTAGAGCCCCCTCAACCCAGTCCTTGCAGGATTCTTGACACCACTGTGCAGCATGCTGGCTCCAGTCCACAGTCCCTCCTTCTCTCCACCTCCTAGCAAGATGTCCTCAGAAGGATTTTCCTGGACTGGATCAGTCCAACACACTCCAGCACCAGGCGGCACGGCACTGTCCTATCCATCTGCCTATCTCCCTCCTCTCCTCTCCTCTCCCAATCCCATCCTGCTCAGGTCCAGCCACCCACAGACTACACAGGCCCTCTGTCCCCATCACAGCACACCCACCAGCCACATCACTGCTGTTTTCATGGAGACTCTAGACACTTGTTCTTTTGCAGCTTCTGTCCTGGTTTAAGGGGAGAGTCTCCTCCAGCCAGAGTGAGACCCAAGGTCTGGATTCCCACTGCCTCTGGTCACAACCCTCCTCCCCACATCTCCACCATCACAGAAGCAAAGATGAAAGTCTCAATCCTGCCACTGTCCATCATAACCACACACCCTCCACTCCACAGCTCAGTGTCCTAAGGATGCCTCGCCCAAGTCCTCTCCTCCAGTACTGGCCATGCAGCCGCCTGGAGCCCTGTGGGGCTGTGCTGTAGGAAGAAAGGGTGTGGAAGGGTAAACAGTGGTGCCACCCGACACAGCAGCACGGAAACCAAGAAACCTGATGCTAACTGTTCCTCTGCCCAGCTCTTCAGGGCCTGGCCATGTGAGCACCCCTGCAGATTGTTGTTACAACAGAGGGGAGAGACCCCAGAGCCAACATGAACCCATGGGCCCCACCAAGCACTAAGGACGCCAGCCATTCACAGGTGCAGTCAATCTGCCCAGATGGCTCAGCCCGAGCAGCCCCACTAGGCTGACAGCACACTACTCTCACCCCACGAGAGAAAACACAGACACACACGGGCCCACCAGGACCTCCACAGACACGCACTATCAGAAAAAGCACCAAGGTTCACAGCCATCCAATTATACTACCCCAAGCTCAGGACTGCAGCACAAAGACCCCATGAGGCTCTGCCTAGCCACCCAGCCACCTAGCCACCTAGCCACCTAGCTGCCCAGCCCACTGCCCAGCCCAGCTGCCCAGCCCAGGAGGCAGCAGGTGCAGGACACATGCTCCCCGAAGCCTGGCCTTTCCTTACAAAACACACGTGGCCTGCCAGGTGTGTATTTCGAGCAATGTGCAGGAAGACTGTATATGTTTTCAACTTATTTTTGTGATATCTTGCAGAAGGCAATCCTTCACTTTCTAAACCCCATCCTTTCAAAACTGTTTTATAATAATTTCTGATGGCTCCTCAGCCCCAAATTAACAGGTAAAATGTTAAACTGCTAAATTAATTGGGTTTGTTTCTCTGAATAGGAAACCTCTGAACCATCTCGGCTCCTTACCTCCTCACGGCGGCCAATGCTAAAGCAGCCTTCAGAGCAAGGCTCTCAAGTAACTCGCTCCAGTACGAGTCTTCCAGGGCCCACCTCGCAGACCACCCATCAGACCCAGGCTTTCCTCCAGCCTCCCTGAACACCCACGCAGCCAGCGTGATAACAGCTTCCTGGGCATCACCTTCTGTTCCCAGAGCTGCCAAGTGCCAGGCACAGGGCCAACACTGCCTCAGCCTATGCCGTGACAGGAGAGCAGACCCTTCAGCCACAAGGATGCTAGCATCACCTGCACAACGCCCAGCACAGGCCCAGGGCCCACAGTCAGCACCGTGTCCTGCCTGAAGGAAGCGTAGCAGGAGGCAAGAGACGCTGAGAGGCTGACGAGGCGCGAGCACGTACCTGCTGCGTGTTTCTCTGGGACTGCAGGCTGGACTGGAGCCGCCGCAGCAGGGGAGCGCCATTCCTAGACAGCCTTTTGAGTAACCAGTAGCTGTGGGCTCGCTCCACAAACTGCTTCTTCCGCTGAATGGCCACCTGATTCGCAATCCTATTTAATCTAAAACATGGAAAAACTCAGAGTTTAGCTTAGAAGCAGTACATT
Organism: Aplodontia rufa; assembly: GCA_004027875.1. NCBI lineage: Eukaryota > Metazoa > Chordata > Mammalia > Rodentia > Aplodontiidae > Aplodontia > Aplodontia rufa. Next base: position 70,234 of record PVKS010004666.1, read on the forward strand.
TTAAAGGTTTTCATCAAAGAAACTAGAAACGTACAACTTTTAATAAAACCACATGTTCACACTTTATACACTTCTCCCTGAGCCAAGACACACATCACTGCTGCTATCCCTGGTGCTGCGAAATTGAAGTTCACAATTCAACTATTTGAAAGTCTCATCCACCAAAACATTTATCAGATTAAACATCTAAAAAGCAAACAAGCTGAACAGAGCTGCAAGTACTTGTGCTTCCGCATGTGCTCCCTCACCTGTTCCCAGCCGGGTGGGCCAGCTGGGGCTGAGAATTAGTCTCCCAAACTGCCATGTGGGCTTTGGTCCCACTCAGCCTCAGGAACAGAGATGTGACAAGTGAGGGGGAAAGAGCACATTCTAAGTGACAGCCGGCATGAGCAGAAGACAACCTTACCTAGACCCTCACAGGAACCCCCTGCTAGAACAGAAGATCACCACCAACTTGTGTGCAAGGACACTGAGAAGTGGCAAGTCAGCCATAACCCGGAACTAACAGAAATGCCAACTGCAACCAGCAGTTCCTCAACAAGCACAAACACCAAAGTTTCAGACATTAAGGAATGTCAAGTTCAATTTTTTTTAAAGAATTCAAATCAAAACTTTCAGAGAATAATCAAGGCACAAAAAAGCATCAGGTAAAAAGCACAGCTCCTTCTTGAGACTGCTCAGATCTCTCTGCTGTCAGCCTCCTGCCCTGAAGCCCTGGGGCTGGGGAGCGGGGACCCTGAGCTCAGACCACGGCCTCACACAAGGCTCTACATCTTCCAGTTGGCCAAGGATAGCCCTGATCAGCTCATGGGCTGCTGTTTTGGTGCAGGTATTTGTTTGTTTGTTTGTTTGTTTGTTTGTTTTAGAGAGGGAGGGACAGTGAGAAAATCAATTTTATTTTGTTGCTCCGACGCTTTCTTGTGTATGTGGTGCTGAGGTTCAAACCTGCGCCCTCACGCATGCCAGGCAAGTGCCATAAGCTCCAACCCCTGCAGTTGTCTCTAACACTTCTGATTGAGGCATAACCTGTGTGCAGTAAACTGCATAAATCCAAATATTTACAGCCCAGAGCAAGGGACAGGGATGCTGTAACACATACATGTGACACTTGGGTTCTTTTAATGATCACATGAGGCAATCAATACAAGTGTAAGTATGCTTTAACAATCTGAAGAGCCAAAGAAATGCTCATAAAACACAACCTCATAAACCAACCACATCTTCTACAGCATGAACAGCCCACGGGCTCTGACAACACACTCAAGGAAACACATTTGAAGAGCACCCTAGAAGGACTGCCCAGACAGCACACGCTCAAGTACCCACACTTCAGCCCCCACCTCCAGGAAGCAGACCCACAACAGCAAACATGTCCTCACTCCAACCCGCACCACCAAGCTGCAGACCCCACCACCAAACCACACTGCACCAGGGGCACACGGTCAACACAAGTCCAGCCAGGGCCCCCTGCAGACAGGAACCTGGAAGAACCCTCCACAATTAAACTGCGAAAGAGGAGTCCAAAGAAGAAGGAAACCTAAGACAGATGTGGCTGTGGGTCTGTCCCAGGAGCCCATGGACAGGAAGCCTGGCTGCCAGTGTGGCAATGTTAAAAGGTAAGAGACCTTGAAGAGGTGAGGCCCCTTGAAAGGTCAGAAGCCAGCTGCTCTCCACACTCCACACATCATACCACCACGTTGTCACCTGCTGAGGTGAGACACCCCCACCAGCCAGAGGCCAATTCAAGGGGCTCTCCACGCGTGGACTTGCAGTTCCCAAAAATGCTGGGTCCTAGAAGATGGGAAGGGGCTGTGCCAGGCATGCAAGCTGGAAAGGTCTCGTCTTATGACAATGAATGGAGGGGGTTCACTTGTGTGTTCATTCAATTGTGTTTACAGCAATTTACTAATATATCAATTTTATGATTTTTTTTAAGAGAGAGGGACGGTGAGAGAGAAACAGAAAATCAATTTTATTTCGTTTTTCACGTGGTCTTCATTGCTCTGACACTTGTGTATATGGTACTGGGGTTCAAACCTGCATCCTCACGGATGACAGGCAAGCAACTAAGTCACAGCTCCAGCCCCATGATCTTTCTGATCTTGCATTTTCTTTACAAAAATTTTAAATATGTATCAACAAAGGTACATTCAAAAACTGGGGCCTGAGGTTGTAGCTCAGTGGCAGAGCACTTGCCAAGGACCTGTGAGGCGCTGGGTTCGATCCTTAGCACTGCACAAAAACAAATAAAGGTATTCTGTTCACCTACAATTAAAAAAACAAAAAAATAAAAAAGTTTAAAATGTCACCTATGGTTAAGAACTCTCAGGCTGTCTATCTGCTCTGTTTGCATGTGCACCGACAATTTTAACAACTCCTCCATCAAGAGGAAACCTCAGTGCATCTAGCATGTGGACTGCAATTGGGACAGCTGCCAATCAAGACACCCTGGGTACAGGCCACGGGTGCCAAGGGGTGGGTACCAGGTTAAGTGCCAAACTACCCTAAATTCACCACCACATCACCTTCAAAAGTGACATACATATCACTTTCAATATCCTACATACTATACTTTTCCATTGCTTGACCCTGGGTGAAAAATGCCAGAGTCCAACTCAAAGTGCAAACTGCTGTTTAATTATTTTAGGGGCTCATATAAGCAAAGATACAAAGAACTCAGAATTCAAAAGGGGAAGAGAACAGAAGAGAAACTTTCAGGCTGCAAAGTCTTGACTTGGACACAAGAGTTAAGGGGACAGAGACACCAAATGAGAAATCTCAACAACAACTTAACTGAAAGAGGTCTCCAACAGCTGGACTAAGATGTCAGAAAACAACTAGATGTGCACCTGCTATAGGCACAATGCCTGTCAGGGTACGCTGGGACGGGACCCCTCCGAGAGGGATGTCACCAAAGTGGCAGAGTCAGGTGCTCCTTGCTCATCAAGCAGTGGAGACTCCTGGACTCTTGCTGACAGGAGAACACACTAACACAGAAGAACTGAAATGGAGCGCAGGGCCTGGAAGAGTCAACACTGTAAGATGCCAACCAAGTAAGCCGGAGGTGGACCGCTAGCCCAGCATGCACAAGGCCCTGTGTTCAACAGCTAGCACCGCTCAGGAAAAAAAAAAAAAAGAACGCTCAAGGAAGCCAACAAAACCAAAACTATGTTCTTGGAAAAGGCTAGTAAACTCTGGAAAACCCCACTCAAGGAAGAAAGACCAAAGCAATGTAAGGAATGGGAAGGAAAAAACCAATCAGAAGCCCAATTTAAAATGACCTTTATGCCAAGAAATCTGAAAACTTAGATACAAAGCAAATCTGCAGAAAATTCTGAGTTGTCAAAATTAACTTGTGAAAAGAAAACCTAAATACCCCCGTATAGTCACTATTTTGGAAACAGATTCATAATTTTAAAAATTTACTCCCACCCCCAAAAGAGCACCAAAAGAAGATTTTTCAGAAAAGAAATCAGAGGAACATGCCCAGTTTAATGGGCCAGGGAGATGCAGTCAGCTCATCCAGAGGCTGTGGCAGTGTGGGGCCACACTGCTTCACCAGCGGCTTCAGAAACAAAAGGTGCCCCTGAGGCCACACAGGTATGAATAGCAGAAGGTCAGCAGTGCCAAGCAGCACCCTAGCTCAAGGGATGAGGAGAATCCCTGGGCAGCACCCTACTCAGGTGTACGGGAAGCTTCCAGAACTACAGGACGCTGCCACAGTGCCAGTAAGGACCACAGAAGGTTACGGGCTGGACGGCCCTTACAAAGGGAGAGAATTGCAAAACGTTACTGAATGACCATGAGGGCCTCAACACAGAGAGTCCAAAGAAATTCCATCTTCCCCAGGTTTGAACCTGATTGCTTGATTGCAACAAAAAAAAAAAAAAAAAAAAAAAAAGGTTGAGAGAGTTGAGAGAAAGAGCACAGTTGTTGCAAGGAAACAGACTTAACTCTAATAGAAACTCAAAGGGGGCTGAGCCGTGGCTCAGCGGTTTCAACGCTTGCCTGGCATACACAAGGACATGAGTTTGAACCCCAGCACCACATACACAACAAAGTGCAAGGTGTCAGAGCAACAAAAGCCACATGAAAACTAAAATAAAATTGACTCTCTCACTATCCTTTTTGTTTTTTTTTTAAGAAAGGGACAGTAAGAGAGAGACAGAAAGAGAGAGTGCCAGGGTTTGAACTCGGGTCCTTGCGCATGCCAGGCAAGCCCTGTAACCGCTGAGCCACCTCTCCAGCCCCACTGTCCCTCTCTTTAAAAAAACAAATAAAATATAAAAAATTGAGTCAGTTTTATTTTTTTCATCTTTTTGTTTTTCTGACACTTAGTTGTATATGTTGTGCTGAGATTTGAACCCAGGTCCTTGTGCATGCCAGGCAAGCACTCTACCACTGAGCCACCACTCCAGCCCTTGACTCCAAAATTCTTAAGGAAGAATCCTGGTCAATACTACCCAGACACCTGCAGAAGGCAGTGACAAATCACACCCTGTACACAGGCTGGGAAAACAGGACCCCAAAGAACAGATGTGGCCACAGAAAGACCTCTAGGGTCACAGAAGCCACCCAGCAGTGACACAAGAACAAATGGCATTCACACTGAAAACTCAAAACTCATCCCTAAGTGGACTCAAGACCGGAATGTGAGCAACGTACATACAACACCCAACAGTGTCTGCTGAGCATGTCCCTGTGCTGGCCAGGCTCCAGGAAAGTGGCTAGAGGACAGGATAAATTAAAGTTGCCACCAGAAAGTTTGAGAATTCAGAAAATTAGGGATTTTTAAATCGGACACTACAAGCACAAGCCCTAAAATCAAACACCAGCAAAGTAAACACGCTACCCATGAAAAAGGCCTTCGAGAGATGATTCTGACGGACAGTGGGAGCAACAGCTGCCTGAGGTGTCCCCAAGGTGCCAGCAGATTCCTGACTGCTGCTGCACCTGCAGCTCTTACATTCAAAAAAAAAGGGGGAGGACACTCTCAGCTTCATTTCATAAAGCAAGGACACAGGTCCCAGAGTGGGACCCAGGCAGGCAACCTCAGGGGCTTCCTGTCCACATCAACAGGGCGGTCCTGACCAACTGCACAGATGTGGAAGGCAGGCCAGAGAGGGTGGCACTGAGGGCCAAGCACATAGGACCACTGTGCAGCTCTCAGCAGTTGGGACATGCCAACTAAGGCCTTGCAGCCATGCCGCACTGCCCCACCAGGCGCGCAGGCTTTCATCTGATAACTACCACTACGGGGGGGGGCGGGCATGGAACCCCCCAAGCAGCATCACCCAGGTTGGGTGAGAAATGGAAAACTTGGAAAGTGCACCAGCCACACCGACCAGGGAAAAGATGTGAGTCCTGCCGTCAGCCTCCTACTACACGTGACCAACACTCAGCTACTCAGAAACCGGGGGCAGGGCTGGAGCAGTGGCTCAGCAGTAGAGCGCTTGCCTGGCATGTGCGAGGACCTGGGTTTGATCCCCAGCACCACATGCATACCTAAGTGTTAGATAAACAAAAAAGACAGAAAAAAACAAATAAAAGTTGACTCTTTTTCTCTTAAAGAAAAAAAAAGTGAAAGAAAGAAAAAAGAAACGAAGCAAAACCTGGGGCAGAGGAGGGTAGCAAGTTCAAGGCCAGACTCAGATGAAATGGGCAGTGGTACAGTTCAGTGGCACATGCCCCTGAACAACATCTAGCACAACAAACCACTGGTCCACAGACAGGAGGACACAGGAGCTGGTGTGGAGTGGACAGTCACAGCGACACAGGCCCAGGAGGGACAGGAGATGCTGCAGATGTCCCTGGGCAACATGTGACTAAAGCTAAGGAACTGCTGCAGAAACCTTCCAATACAAGACACCTGCACCCCAAGCTGCTAGGGGAGGGAACACCAAGTGGCAGAGTCTGTCAATCCTCAATACTGAAAGGACAAAATGGGGGTAGAAGAGATAAATTGGACACTCTAAAAATTTTAAAACTGCCTTGCTTCAAAGGATACCATGAATAAAATACTAAGATAACCCACAGAATGGGAAGAACACTTCAGATCATGTATCTGATAGGAGCCTAGTATCCAGAATAAAGAACTCAACAGGAGAAAGAGAGAAAGGAAGGAGCAAAGGATCTGAGTAGACGTTTCTCCAAAGAAAACCCCTGAATAGCCAGCAAGCACAAGCAGAGATGTTCCAGTTTCAGTCCTCAGTAATGGCAACTCCAAGCCACAAGGAGCTATCCCCTCACACCACTGGACAACTACCATCAAAGACCAGGGTGTGGGGGCTACAGCAGTAGCTCGGCAGTTATGGCGCTTGCCTGGCATGCGCGAGGAAACCAAGTTCAAATCCCCAACATGTACACAACAAGTGTGTGGAACAACGACGAAAGTAACACACAAAACTGAATAAAATTGGTTCTCTCTCTTTAAAAAAAAAAAAAAAAGACTAGGGAGTGAGGATGTGCAGCAGTTCCTCAGACAGCCAGCAGCTTTCCCAAGTGACCAGCAACTCCTCTCCCAGGAAGAGAGATGAGAACACAGGTCCACAAAACCTGCACAGATATCAACAAGAGCTGCTCACAGCAAAGAGCAGAAATGACCCGTACATCCACCAAAAGACAAGCACATTTCTGAAGCACAGCTCACTGACAGGCTGGAGCACCACTCAGCCCTGAAAAGGAACGAAGTACTGATCCATGGCACAGCATAGTGGACCTCAAGAAAGTGCACCCCAGAGGCCAGCACAGGACATGCCCCCAAGAAGCCAGCCAACAAGACATGGCAAGCCAGGGGCCACCAGAGCAGAATGGGGGACGGGGTGAGGCTTCTTTCAGGGTGATAAAAATGTTCTAAAATTGGCTGAGGTTAAAAAAAAATGCACAATAAAATCCACTGAACTGCACACTTTATTTTTTTTTAAAAGAGAGGAGGACAATGGGGGGGAATCAATTCTTATTGAGTTTTTCATATGGCTTTCATTGCTCTGATACTTAGCTGTATACGTGGGTGCTGGGGTTTGAAACCGTGTACTCACACATGCCAGGCAAGCACTACTACAGCCAAGCGACCGCTACAGCCCCTGAACTGCATACTTTAAATGGTCAAAAATTTTATGGCCTATGAATTGTGTAAAGCTGTTTTAAAACAAGTGATAAAAGGTTTCCACCAATGGGAGCAGTAGAAAAGAGGGCACAACACAAACAGTCTTCTGATGCCAAGCCGGTTCACAGGTATTACTTGGGGGTCATTATTTCCACGTATGGTCTATACGTTATTTGGTATATAGTGAATGTCATTGGTTCTTTAATTAAATACATTAAAATTTACAGTACAAATGAGTTAAGAATTCTCTCAATCATCCAAAGAATTTTAAGCATCAACACATACTAATATACGTAACATCAACTTGCTTTTATTGTTAAGAGAAACAAAGGAGAGAGTCCTTAACTTAAAAGGGTGTTTATAAAATTTCCTTCCAATCAGCTTTCTCCTGGCGATCCTAGTCTGAGGTTGAATGAAACAAAAGATCTGAAAAGCCCACCCCAACTGCCATTTTTCATTGTCCACAAAGATAATCCAAGATCCACAATGCATTGTAAAATAATTTTTTAAAAAAACCATACAGACACAAAACACTCAATTCAAGAAATATACGATATTAACAATGCAAGCTAACTGAAAATAAATCTAATAGATTTTTTTTCCTTTTTACAGAGAGAGAGAATTAATTTTGTTTTAATTTTTTTCAACTGGTTTTTGCATTCTCCAACACTTAGTTGCATGTGGTGCCAGGGATCAAACCCTGGTCCTTGTACACACCTGGCAAGCGCTCTACCACTGACCACCACTTCTCCAGCCCTCCAGTAGACTTTTAGAGAAAAAACCACTATGATGTTCAGGAAGTCTTCCATGAGACATGAGGTGAGGTCACACAAGTCAGATATCATGGGGACTCATCCAAAAGCACCAACTGACAGAGCTGCCACGATCACAAAGGAAAGCCCCCAAGGACAGGAAGGGGGCAGCCTTCCTCACCTGGACCAGGCCTGGTGCAAGCCACCACAAGACAGAGGCAGGGTCAGGCCTTATAAAAGACCAGCGGGATCAGCCAGATGGCCTATAGCACGGGAGACTCACACCACTGTGAATGACAGACAAAGGCTTTCTGACCCCACCAAGCAGGAAAAGGCTGAACCTTCCTCAGGCACTATGAAACTGGTTATGATTTAAGAATCCAGACAGACACAATCACAGTGTAACTGCACTTACTGAGACTAACTTCCAAACAATGGAAAGGGAGGACCAGACGAGTGAATCCTGCCCAGGTGCATGAACTTTTGAAGCTAAGTTGCAGAACAGGTGGGTTCTCTCTAAAGATTAATTTCTTATAGACATTGCTGAAATCAAGAAGCTAAGCCAAGCCGAGAGGTGCAATGACTACCACACACAGCGCAGGGAGGTGGCCGCAGGGGGTGACAGCACCAGACTATAACCGGCATCCCCACCCAAGCTGAATCCCACCTCAAGACAACTTCTCAGGACTCAAATGCCGCAAGGCCCGCCTGCCCATCACCCGGGCACAACGCTTTCTTCACACTGTGTTCTCCAACTTCATGGCTGCATCCAAGAGCAGCTGCCAGGGGCCAGGCCCAGGGGCAGCACGCAGGAAGACTTGAGAGCACAAGTCCATGCCAGCGCACATCCACACATGCACAAGGGCCCAACCCAAATGCAGACTGCAGGGCCCAAGAAGCTATGTGTGGTCCTCGGGGTCACACTGACTAGGAAGCCCCACGGCTTCCAGCTCCCTGCACAAGGATCAGAAAAACAGAAGAGCCACTAGAAGCACCACTGCGAAAGTACGGGAGCAGCCACTGGGAGCACCCCATCCTCCATGCACTGCTTATGGACAGCAGAGTCTGGGACTCCTCCTCCATTCCTTCCCAACATTTCCACATTGTCCAAACTTGACAGTGGACGCAACTCACTTTCAGGAAAGCCCAGGTCAAGCTGGCAAGAATCCTGCCCCTCACAGTGTCGATGAATGAAATTAGAATCATGAAAATGAGAAACAATGTCATTTAAAATATTATTTTGGGGCTGGAGTGATGGCTCAGCAGTTGGAGCACTTACACGGCACACGCAAGGACCTGGTTCGAACCCCAGCACCACATGCACAACTAACTGTAGGAGAAATAAAAGCCAGATAAAAAAATAAAATCAATTCTTATTAAAAAAAAAAAAAAACATTATTTTTGTGCCCTCAAGGCCTGAAAAGCCCAAAATTTGCCTGTGGATGTGGCCTGCCCGGGTGCACTACACCACAGGTCACCTCTGGGTACACCTCCATATCACCAATAGCCAAAGGTAGCCGATGGACTCTGGGCCTCCCCCACCCCAGACTGCTGCAACACTCGCCCAGGAGTCAAGGTCTCCTTGGAAGCAAAAGCCCAACTGTATTAACAATCTCACTGCTGGCTGGCCTGAGTCCCTCCACAGGCTGCTGTGCAGATGCCTGGGGACCCTAGGCCTCCCTCACCACGCCAATGTCCTGCTGAGGCAGGTGACACTGAAATTCAGGTCCTTCCGGTCCACTAAGTGACAGCAGCACAAAAGCTGAGAGAAGGGAAGGACCCTGGACAGGGAAACTGGAGGCAGACACTGGCCTTCCTACCCTCACAGGAAAGACTGAGAGCAGGGACTGCCAGCCCCCTCAGTCTGGGCCTCCATGTCCTGAGGTCTCCCGCAGTGGACACAGCAGCAGCAGCAGCACCAGCACCAAGGAGGGCCAGCACCACAATCCTCTGCCTGCCCAAGGTGGGAGCACAGCATACACTGGTGTCCAGGCTCAGCAAACCAGGAGCAGACACCAGCCCAGCCCAAAACAAAACGCATTCCTTTCTGTCTTCAAAAGCGGCTGTGGGGACTAGAGCAGCGGCTCAGCATTTACGGCGCTTGCGGGTATGTACAAGGACATACCCCAGCACCACGCACACAACAAAGTATGGTGCAAAGAAAGCCACATGAAAAACTAAATAAAAATTGATTCTCTCTGTCACTATCTCTCTCGTACTGTCTCACTCTCTCTGTAAAAAAGGAACAAAGCAGCTGTGGGAGCACCCTACTCCAGGAGGTTGCAAGACCCCGAGGTTTCCAGCAGCCACTGACTAGGGACTGCGCCCCAGCCAGGAGGAAGGGAGAGGCTATCAGGGGCTACCAGGTGTCTTACCCTGGCAAAGGTGTGCTTCGGAAACCTGTGCCAAGAGACACACACCTGGCCACATGAGCAACCCCCAGAGGAGCGAGGGACACAGCACAGCAACACACCAGCAACAGGTACCTGTGGGCCGCTTCTTAGTCTCCTTGTTTTTGCAGCATTTTACATCTGTAAGTTGTTGTCAAGTTAAAACTTAAAGCAAAGTGACTGGCTGCACTCCTCGGGGTCCCAGAAAAAGGCACCTGGGTGGCTCTAGAACCACGCCCATTAATCCCACCGTGAAATGGACTCAGAGCCTGCCAGGTCACACCTGGATAAACCTGCCCCAACTATTAAAGAAAATGTCTAATAAGCGTCCAACCCTAACTCTGCCAAAAGCAAGTAACCTTGGTGAAAGTGAACAGAAGCAGAAAGCCAGCCCTCTTGAGCACCTGTTCTACAAGCCCAGGGCCAGGAAGATGATATGATGACAGGAGCACAGCAGCAGCAAGACATAGAACACAGCTTGCAAACACTAAATTTTAGAATTTTAGCTCAATAAAAGTACACAGCTTTTCCTTTTTTCCAGAGAAAGGGAAAGAGAATCAATTTTATTTGTGTACGTGGTGCTGGGGTTTGAACCCGGGTCCTTGCGTATGCCAGCAAGCGCTGTAACCACTGAGCCACTGCTCCAGCCCCAGGAACACATCAGAGGGCACACTGACAGTGCCAGGCTCCTCTCGGCACCCACACACTGCTTCCACTTCTTCCAACGAAACAAATCTGCTTACCAGATGTCCTGCCTCCCCATCACCAGGAGAGAGATGAAGCCCTCCCAGGTGAGCCTCAACTCCTCCACCTCACAATCCACACCAGCGCCAAGGAAAGCAACAAAGCCATGCAGGGCAGGGATGAGATGCCACACAGCAGCAGGAGCCCCTGGGTTGCTTCAGCCACTAAGGGGATCCCTGCACGAGTCTGGAAAGAAGTTCAGATGGCACTGACCGTGCTCTCCACGTGGCATCTCATGACCTGCACCTTTTGCTCATCCCCGTGGGGCTGCTGCACACCCAAGCCTACTCCCAAGCACAGGGAACACTGCCACCTGCCGCTGTGGGGCTCCTGGGGATCCCGATGCCTCCCAGTGGCCCACCCATAGCAGCAAGCTTAGGCACCAGGACAGGGCTTCCACCTAGAGGAAAAGCAAGTCAGCGTCCCCTCTACCCAATCCATGGCAGACAGAAGCATATTAAATACAGATGCTCTTTGACAAGTGATGGGGTTACATCCTGATAAACCACTCTAAGTTGAAATATCCTTAAATCAAAACTGCACTCAGTGCACCTGCCCTACCACACCCTAGCTCAGCCATACCTCTACTGAACTGCCAACTCGGAGCTGAGGTCCACTGCCACTACCCAGCATCTCCAGAGAGCACCACTGCATTATCCCTAGCCAGGAAAAAAGCAAGATTCAAACTGCTCCGCTGAACAAGTTTCATTTCACACGCACTGTATCAAAACATCATAGATAAAACCATCATAAATCAGGGATCACCTGTAGAATAAAATTAACTGCCAGAATGTGAAGAGAAAATAAAATGCAAAACTCAAGCCAGAAATTTGTTTGAGTTGCTGGGGACTGAACCCAGGGCCTCACTCAGGCCCGGCAAGCGCTCTAGCACTAAGCCACATTGTCAGTCCCAGAACTGTTTACCCGAAGCATACAACTACTCCGTCCAATGCTGTGTCCACGAGGCCCTCCAGCTCCATTCCGGTCCCAATCAGGGGCCTACTGTGACAATACAGCACACAAGAAGCACCATCCTCACCACTCACCCAGCAATGTGCCCATACTCAGGCATCTGCGCTGGGCAAATTACACACAAAAGGTCCAAGAGGCTGAAGGGACCCAGGGCTGCATCCTGAGCCCAAGCCCAGATCAAGGCAGAAAAGAGCCACTTGGCCTCTCTTCAAAAGACAGAGTGCCACCAGGCACAGCAAGAGCAGGAGCTGGCACCTCCTGGTAGGTGGGATGCACCAAGGCACCTGGAGCTCATCACTCTAAAGGAACCAGGAGGCCCCTCCTCTTCCAGAGCATGCTCAAGCTTGGCCCATCTCTAACCCATTAAACAGCATGAAATGGACTGAGTGAGCAGAGAGGACTACTCGGAACAATGAACATCAAAATGTGATTTTCTGTAGGAAAGGGGGAATTTTCCTGTCTTCTTTAGACTTTCCTTCTTACGTCTTCCCCAATTCTAAACAGTCACGCACAGAGTAACATTTCAGTCAACGGAGACCATATATACAAAAGAAGTCCTGTGAAAGTATAACAGAGCTGAAAATCCCCATGACTAGTTCCCTGGTAATTTTTTTGGAGACAGGGTCTCAGTATGTTGCCCAGACTGGCCTAGAACTCCTGGGCTCAAGCGACCTTCCTGCCTCAGCCTCCCCAGGAAATGAGACGACAAGCATGAGGATCCACCAGCACCAAATCATAATGCCATCACCGGTGTGTCTGTGGAGACGCTGGTGTAAAGACACCTGCTGTGCTGCTCGTCACAAAAAAGTACATCAAATACAGTCACACACAGCACATAATACTTGATGAAAATAAGCATTGCTGGGTCTGTGTTTACTGAACCATGCTTCTATTTTAAGAGTAAATCCTGCTCAGAAAGGTCACAGTAAAAAAGAAAGCCTGTTGCACCAGCAGCAACCTGGCCCGCCTCGGTTTCCCACCCAGGCCTATGGAGCACCCAAGAGGGCAACATGAGGGTGCAGCCACCAAATGCCTTTCTCAGAAGGCACTTGGCTGTTCTCATTTGTGTTGGAAAACTACTTCTTAGAAGTAGGTGAGGACGGCACAGAAACATGGGAGTGCGACTGAGACACTGCTATGACGGATCAGAAACCTCCGCAGCTGCCTACCAGGCCTGAAGGCCGAGACCCTCACAGGCAGAACAATGAAGCACTAGCCAGGGCAGAGTTCAGCACTCACGCTCATGCAGACAGGATCAAGTAGGTGCACAGGAAAGCTCCCCAGGAGCCATCCTCAGGTAGCCACCACTGAAAACATCATCTCCTAGCACGAGCTCCAGAGGAAGTTCCCAAATGGGTGGGCAAAGCCAGGAATGTCATCATTTGATTTCCAGAATCTATAGCTTAGAAAAATAAAATGCAATCTTTGTGATTTAGGAATGTTAAATATTAGTAAATTTATGTAAGGAAGACCTACTTTCTCTATGACAGTCTCTAAACCACTACTTGAATGGGTTTCTCCCACATGACTGGCCGCCTCCTGAGCAAGGCTGGACTGTCAAGTCACAACAGATGCCCTGGACATGTCCTGCCCAGAAGCAGGGGAAATGCAGCCTGAACAACTGCACACAGGACCCCAACCAAGGGCACACAAGCACCCAAGGGCTGCACTTCTGGCCTAAGGACAGGGCTGCCAGATCCTCTGCAAGCTCAGCCTCTGACAACACCCAGCACAGTGCTCAGAGCCTGCCCTTCACACTTGGCAAGGCGGGTCCAACACTGTGCTATCAGCAGAGTGCAGGGGGTGGGGAGCCTGCCCCAGCGGGCAAGGTCCAGCCTCTCTGGAGACCTGGCAACTCAGACAGCAAGGCCTGAAACACACTTGCTCAGATGAACCTTTCTGTCTCCAAGGCTGGAATGTTTCTCCCTAGACTCTGGACAAACAGGCCAGAGTGCACCTTGGGCTCGCTGTTGTTGAGCTACATCACCTGCTCAGAAATACTCACATCCACCCACATACGAGTAGTGTTCTCAGTCACCCTGGCCACTGCAGGGCAGGAAGGCCGTGTTTTCCCCCTGCAGCTGCCTTCTCCTGCCAACAGTCCTGTCTGCCTAATGGGCTCTGCTGTCCCAAAACCTGAACAACAGGAATCACAGGACAGGGCATGGAATGCCAACAGGCCCTGCCATCACCAGCAGCAGGTGATCTCATTATACTAGTCAGAGAGGAGCACTTCGGACTCTGGTTTTTCCTTTCATAGACTGTTTCATTTACTTCAATTTGGTAAAGCTGAAATTTTTAGACTTCTTAATCAAAGGCTCTTGATATGGTCCTATCCTTTCTGACTCACAGGTAGGAATCCCAATGAAAGTTTTTTTAAGAGAGGGAGGGAGGGAGGGAAGGGTAGAGAGAGTAGGAGAGAATCAATTTTTATTTATGTTTCCATCTGGCCTGTTGTTTCTCTCACACTCAGCTGTGTTCATGGTGCTGGGGCTTGAACCTGGGTCCTCATGCAAGCAAGGCAAGCACTCCAATCACTGAGCCACCACTGCAACCCCCCAGTGAAAATCTTTTAAGTCAGGCTAACTAATCTACAAAGACAGACACCTTGGTTTGACAGGGGTCAAACTGAATGAGAGGACTATAAGCACTTTTTAATCACTTTGACTTTACTGATTCTGTAATGACTATGTACAGTTCTGTGAAAAGAAGACAGATTTCATATGGGGGGGGAGTCAGTGAAATAAAATAACATTTACGAAAATCATTTTAAACTCTAATTGCTAATACCAAGTCAGTGTTTGCTCCTGTTAGCATGAAACCTATTTTCTAAGTAGCAGACTCCAGCACACACCAGCCCAGCCAGTGAGCTTGCTGTATACCTGCTACACACTGACCAGACACATAAATAACTTCAAACCACAGATATCTGGGAAAATAACACAGAAGTCTAACATTCAATGCTAAAGACAAATTACAAGTCTGTTTTCCATTCATTTGCAGAATAAGCACAATTTTATCAATGTGTGTGCCCCATCTGAAGACAAAGCAGTCCACAAGAAGAAAGACACCACGTGAAGAACCTTCAGGAGCAGCTGTCCACTTCTGGTGCACCTCACCATCTCTGGGCATCTCTGGACCTGACCAGACTGTTCAAATGCTCACACCCAAAACAGAAGCTGTGTCACTTCCTCAAAGCTCCAAGACGTGCTCAGGTAGGTCCAAAAGTAGCCAGTTTCAGTTGGGAAAGGCATGCCCACTTGGCAGTCACACACACACTAGGGCCAAATTTCACCCAGTCACTTACCTCATATTCTCAAGACAAAGAGAACCCTTTTTCTTTTCTTTTTGGCTAGGTGTATAGTGGGCAAGACAGGGGACAGTACCAAGTACTGAACTCAGGGCCTTGCACATGCTGGACAAGCTTTCTACCACTGAGCTACAGCCCCAGCCTTTTTTAAATTTTATTCTGAAACAAGGTCTAAGTTGCCCAGGCTGGCTTTGAACTTGTGATCCTCCTGCCTCATCCTCCTGAGTAGCTGGGATTATAGACATGGTCACCATGTCCACTGGCAAAAAGCATTTTTAAAGATAAGGGAACAAACAGAGCAAGTTAGTGGCAATATGAATAGGTCAAAAAGATACAAGTTGGGGGATAGGACAGACCAAGACAGATAAAGGGGGATGTAAAACAGACCCTGAGTCACATAGGAGAACAGGGTGGATACATTCCTGTCACCAGGAACTCAAAACACCAGCACCAGTCTGAGAGCTCTTCCGTGGACCAGGCGATGTTTGCACTACTTAAGAAATCATCTGCCGGGCATGGTAGCACATGCCTGTAATCTCAGGGGCTCAGGAGGCTGAGGAAGGAGAATCATAAGTTCAAAGACAGCCTCAGCAAGGCCCTAAGCAACTTAGCAAGACCTTGTCTCAATTAAAAAAAAAAAAAAAAAGGCTGGGGATGTGGCTCAGTGGTTAAGTGCCCCTGGGTGCAATCACCCAGTACAAAAAAAGAAACTATCAGATCCCCAGTACAAAAAAAAAATCATCAGAAAAATGAGAAAGTGTGCCACAAAGTGGGATGGAGGCCACCATCTCCCTCTGACTGCTACCTCTCTGGACACAGACCCCAATCTAATCTCCACTTCAGGAGCTGCCTTAACAACCACACTGTTTCCCTTTACTAACCAATTTTTTGTTTTTTTAAATCCTCCAAGGTTTAAAAATCTAATGTGGGGATATGTTTAGATGTGTTAAGATGGTAAAACTTGGGCTACCATTTGACATAGACCCTCTTGAAGCAAACATAGATACATAGTATGACCATGTCTGGCTTATCCTGTAGACCAAAAAGGCACGAAGGAAATTTATGAATCCTCCCAACTCTACAGAGAAGTCTTTTACAATACTGCTTCTCCTCAAAGCAGTGATCAATGAGTGCCCGGCACTTTACAGGATGAGGAGAAAGTATGAAAGCCGTCAGGTAGCACTCCCTGCAGGCAGGGCCCATGTCCCCCTTGGGCCCCTCACTCCAGGCTCACTCTTCCCCCAACTCTCAGAATGCACTTACCTCTGTGGGGGAATATACGGAGCGCAAACAGTGGGCAAGACCGCACAGGGCTCCGCCAGCGTTTTCTTAGCCTTTTTAGCTTTCTTCCTGACCTTGGATGTGGACCTGACTGTTTTGACTGAACTCTCTTTTCGACAGACACCATTTTTCATTTCAACATCCCCATAAATGTTCAGAGGCCTCCGTGTGCAGCCAGGAGGCGTGTGGACGTCACAGTAAGCGGTCTTCCTGACCGAGAAGGTGGTGCTGCCGCCGGTCAATTCCTTCACAGGCTCCATCTTCATGTATAGGCCAGCCTTCTGGGCACACGTCACGTGGAATGCTGTGTAGCAGTTTGCTTTGTGGCACTGGATACAGGCACCCACGCCCTTCTGCTTACAGAGGTAGCACGTCAGTTTCCATCGGGCTGGGGGGATGTTCCTCACACCATCGATGGGTTCGATGAACACCGTGTTAGCAAAGCCAACCTCTGGAATCCACAGGGCACACACCACATGACCCCAGCGGTCGTCGTCCGTCTTTTTGAAGGCACCGCCCTTATTGGGGCACAGCACGCAGTCCGCGGGACGGGACCGGGACTGCAGGCAGTGGCGGCAGAGCCACTGGCCCTCAGGGATGTAGGGCACACCGTAGCACTCCTGGTGCACGGCCAGGTTGCACATGTCACAGAAGAGGATGACATTGCTATTCTGACACTCGCCATCCATGCAGATGCAGCACACGGCATCCTCGTCGATCAAGGACTGCTGCTCACCCTGCTTCTGGTTCTCACAGTAGGACTCCTTCTCAAAGCGGTCCATCAGGAACTCAAACATGTTCTGCGACACAGCCGAGACACAGTCGCCCTTCCTCTTCTCGTTGATGATCTCCAGCCAGGCATAGTCCTCCTCGTCCATGTCATACTCCACCTCGTTGTCTAGCTCCTCCGCTGACTTCTCAATGAACTTGTAGTACACAGGCGGCCTCCTGGGTGCAGACGGAGGGCTGTACTCCACAATCCGAACCTTGGGCTCAGGAAGGGCACTGGCTGAGGCCGGTGTGCCATGAGTGCTAGGGAGGGCTTCATTTTTCTTTCTGACTCTGTTGTTTTTGTGGCGCTTAGTTCTTAAGCACACAGGTGGCCTCTCACTGTTTTCTTTATTGCTGTTGCATTCACTCATTTCCTGAGCAGTGAGGTCATCTTCTAATATGATCTCCAGGGGATCGAAAATACTGATCCGATGCAAGCGCCCTTCAATCTCTATCTCAACCATCCTTTGAGCTTGAGCGTAGGTCAACGTTTCTCGCGTGGGAGAGTGTTTAATACTGCATGGGGAGGAAGGATGCCTCGCTGCAGAGCCTCGATGGCATCGTCCTTTCCTCCTCATTTGGCAATAATTACCTACAATGAAGTCAAAGGAAAAATTAATTCCAGGGAGAGTAACAAAACACTTAAAAAAACGCAAAAGTATACTTGGGCAACACTCATCAACTCAATGCCCTCAAAAGGAAACTCACAATTAACACACTTCTGAGGTTTCCAAACTACTCCTCCCAGGACTCATGACTGTATTTCAAGAGTGACTCCCCAGGAGCAGAAGGAGCAATGGCAGCAGGCGGGGAAACAGCACAGGGCAGCGAGTAGTCCTCCAAAGTTCCTGTTCAACAGGGAGGTCCCTGACTCCTACACTCAACCAGTCACCTGTTTAGACCTCGCCAACAAGTCACCCAGAGAACAGCAACATGCCATCCAGAGTACGGCCCCCAGGCTCAAGCTCACAAATGGAGGAGGACTGTTTTTCTGGCATGTAGACTGTTACCTGGGGAAGTCCATGTACAGAGTTGAGTCCACCAGGCTCAGGGATAGTGACTGCAAGGCAGGTATGCTCAGGAGCCACCTAGTCCTAACGCTGCCTACAAACCCCTTTCCCCTCTCCACTTTCACCCACAGGAGTGACCCTGTGAATCCAAGTGCACCACCATCCCCCGTAGCATCTTTTTTGGGAGTCATAAGCTTCTGTTCATTTCCCAACAATTTAAGGCAATAAGGCAGACCACAGCCTGTCTATCCTCCCCACACATTATCAAGGCACAGGGCCACCAACAGCATCAGGACCCAAGAGAAGAATCCTGTACTCGCCTGTGGTGACATCACAGATGTGATCCAACCCAGCTTCTACAAGCAGCACCACCCAGCCCCTTCCCCTGAGTTACTTTCCAGCCATGGCTTGACTGTACTGGGCCATGTACTCCTCTTTTTCCAAGTGAACCTACTTATGCACAAGCCAAAGGACTTCCCTGTTCTTCCTGGCATGTTTGAAGACAAGATGCTCAGTCCCTGCTCCACAGTGAGGATGGATCTCAAAAAAACCCTATGCTGCCTAAACCCCACACTCAATCCAAACACTACGAGGATCCCCACTGCTGGCTCAGGTGGTCAAAACCATGATCACAGACACTTATGAAAATTTACTCTTTACAGAGGTCAGCAAAACCAGTGAGTTAACTGCCCATACCTCCATCCAGTTGTGGTGGAGACTGCTCCTGTCTAGATGTCACTGACTGCATCTATTTCCAGTTTTCCTGGTATGGCACCTCCTAAGAAGACAAGCCAACTGTGGACTCTGTGACTGCCAAGCAAGGCAGTACCGTGGGCAGCAATGACAAAGACTGTTCAGACTCCTCCCTCCAGACAACACATTTTACTAACAGGGAACAAAGTGATTTTTGCGTGACTGACTCACAAACACTGACGATGAACCTCAAGTCAGCAAAGCCCAGCATCAGCTCCCAGAGGGAGCCTGAATTCACAGCTTCAGTGATTTACCTACTTTCAACAAATGCCCTCAAGGAGCAAACTTCACTTCCTAAGTTCCGAAAGAAAATCCCAGCAAATTCTAAACTGACTTTTTAAGACAGACCCTACAGATTGCAGAAATCACATTTATGTTGAAATTAGATAGCAACTTCCTATAGAGAGGTTGTCAAACACATTGGACAGCCAAGTTCAAAGTTGCCTGCATCTGACCCTGGATTCTGGGGCAACTGCCAACAAAGCCACCCTAGCTGGCCATAGCGTCTAGCAGCACCCCATGCCATGTTCTGAGGTGAGCTGGGTGCTGCACACAGGGGCAGCTTCAGCGTCATTACTGAGATGGAGCAGAAGCAACAGTTGGTTACTCACCGGATTAAAGACAAATGTATAATTTTCTCCTCTACAAAAGCACCGAGCAGCTCTAACTCATAACCCACGCTCTGCCTCGCTCACTGAAGCTGGGAGCCCCCTTCCCGACATTTGCACCTGATGCTTAACGGTGACAGCAGCTCCGTAATCGGAAAGTGCCACGGCGCCCGAGCCGGGAACCCGCGCTGCGGCCTCCCCTGCGTCACCGGGCCCTGCACCCGCGGCGGTGACAGCGGCGCCAGGCCACGGGGCAGGACAGGCGCTGGTGCCCTGTAACTTCAAGGCACCGCGGGGCTCCGGGCAAGGCCTCCGCTCCCTCTGCCGGCGCCCGCCGCGGGACACACCTCCGGGGCGCGGTGGCCGTCCGGCGCGTGGGCACGCGGCTCGGCGCGGCGACAAGTCACACCCAGATTCCGCGGCGCGAGTGTCCGCGCCGGGAGACCGCGGGCGTCCCGAAGCCGCCGTCCGCGACGGCCAGGAGGCCGCGCGCTCGCCCTCCTCCCGCGGCCCGACCCGGCGGTTACATAACGCAGCCGCGCCGGGCGGGACGTGGGCAGCGCCGCGGACCCCGCCGCGGCCTCGCTTCCGCGGCCTCCTCCGCTTCTCCGGCCCGAGCCCGCCCGGCCTCCCGGCCCTGAGCCCGACCCGCAGCGCGGTCCCCGCCACCCCGGCCCCGGCCTCCTCCGCCCCGTCCCAAGAACCGGCCTCCTCCGCCGAGCCTCCTCCGCCCCGGCCCCGGCCTCCTCCGGCCCGGCCGCCCTCCCGCGGACAATGCGGGGCCGCCGCCGCCGCCGAGCCGCCAAACATGGCGCCCGCAGCGCCGCCCGGGAGGCCGCAGGCGACCGCCGCGGGGCCCAGACGCCGCCGCCACTCACCTTCGGGGCGCCGCGGCCGCGGGAGCCCGGCGGGCGGGCGCGGGGGCCGGCGCGGCCGAGGCGGCGCTAATGGCGCCGCGGCAGCTCCGCCAACGGCCGCGCTGCGGGCCCCGCCGGGCTCCGGGGCGCGCTCGGCCGCGGCGGCTCCGGGCCCGCAGGGCGCCGCGGCTCGGGGGTGGGGCGGCGGCGGCAGCGGGCTCGGGGCCGCCGGGGCGGCGCGGGCGCGGGCTCGGGCGCGGGACTGCTCGGACGCCGGCCGGGCCGCCGCTCGCTCCCCAGCGAAGCAAACAATGCGGCGAGCGCTCCGCCCGGCGCGCTGCGTGCGAGACGCGCCCCGCCCGCCGCCGCCATGACGCGCGCAAGGCCGCCGGCGCGAGGGCGGGGCGAGGGGCGGGGCGGGTTGCGCGAGGGGCGGGGCTTCAGCGAGGGGCGGGGG